>JAHWFO010059745.1:147320-162211 GCA_023313115.1 Rhysida immarginata
GTTACACTCCTATCCAATTATCGGCCCTTTAGCTGAGTGAGTTTGACGCAGTGCCGAAGAAAAAAGGTGGAGAATAATGTTCACTTTTTCTGTATATTCACATTCAGCAATTGGAAAATTTCATCAAAAAAGAGCCCGGGCAACGCCGCGTATATAGACGACTTCTTAATAAATCGAAAAATAGTCCTAGATACATTAAATAAATTTTAAATCAAAGAATAAAATTCTTTATTCTTATTTTATGACCTGTGTAAAAACTAAGCTTTCAACATGCGAGTTTTTATGTTAATTTATGAAAACCAAAAAAAAAAAAATCAAATGTAAAGAAGGACTTTTTCACCACAAAAAAGTAATAAAGAAAATAACAAAAAAAGTAACAGAAAAATACAACCTGGAAGCGCTTTTCGAAAGCAAGGCTCTCATCATTCGGCGGGAACCATCATAGTAGTCCGGCCAACAATCCAACCGTCATTGTTTCCAACAAACGAAAATAATGATTGATAAAATCCAAGATTGAAACAATGAAGATTAGATTGTTACTCGGACTAATATGGTCAGGTGATTTTTTCGCACCGGGGCAACACCTCCTAGACAGAAGCACAGCCTTCTAGAAACTACCATGTCTGAACATGGAAAAGATAAAACATTGTTACGTCGAACTGGTGGTGCTATTACAGAAGTTAGTTCAACGTCACAATCTTAGTGCTTCAACAATACATCATTGACGTCATGTTCAGGCCTGGTAGTATCTAGGAGGCCGTGACAGGAGGCCTGATAACGGAAACGTCATACATTGTTACATCATTAGTCGATCAAATTTACGGCTTATTATTGGTAGAAATAGGATTAACAATGGTCGACCAAATGGAACACTTTAGCTTCATTTTAACAATGGAGCTCGATGACCATGTATATCTATAGAATGTGATTTCTACCAATAATAAGCCCTAAATTTGGCCGCTTAATGATGATTTAACAATGTATACACCTTTTGTCCGCAGGTCTTCTCTCTAGGAGGTGTTGGTCGGGGCCAGTCTTTCTTGTCGGATATGTTGCTAGCATTGATGATCAAATTATCAACAATTACATACGACAATTAACGACGAGAACAATGATCAATTGCATGCGCAGGAGTGCCAATTTTGCTATTAAAAAGTGCTTTGTGTTTTAATATACAGGATGATTCTGAAAAAGTATGTATAACTGTAAGCAATGACAGAGGTGACCATAATGAACATTTTTTTTAATACAATGTGGGTTCAAATTTGAACGCTAACTGAGATATGAACAGAAATAAAAATGCCACCACCAAGATCAACAAGTTAATAAATCAGGTTCTGCAACTCCTAAAATAATGAATTTTTGAGGAATAATAGGGTCCATAAAGCTGTGTATACCGTTAAAATTTCATCGCATTCCAACGAGTAGTTTCCGAGATACGCATTCAATATCGTAACAGTGCTCACATGCGAGTACTAACCAGCACGTGTTACGATTTTGAATGCCTAACTCGGAAACTACTCTTTCGAATTCGATCAAATTTTAACGGTCTACAGAGTTTTATGGACCCTATTAGTCCTCCAAAATTCAATTTTTTAGGCGTTGCAGAACCTAAGTTATTAACTTGTTGATCTTGGTGGCGGCATTTTTATTTCTGTTCATATCTCAGTTAGCGTTCAAATTCGGACCCACATTGTATTTAAAGAAAATCTTTATTCTGGTCACCTCTGTCATTGCTTACAGTTATACACACTTTCTCAGAATCATCCTGTATAGAATTTACAAGCAGGCATGACCGGACTTCGCCGGGCCAGTGGAACAAGCATGACCGACAACAGGTAGAGAAGTTAACAGATATGTATTTTGGGAATTAACAAAACACGCATTGAAAAATCTCATTAAAGTTCAGAGTAATCTATACAGTGAGCTACGATGCAGTGCCAGGGTAGACATGGTTTTCAATACGCACGGTGTCCGAGTCTTCATGTACGTCATATTCAAGCACAATCTTGAATTTGTCGCGCGAAGTGGCTCTTGACAAAGCAACGCATAGCTATCCCTGGCTAAAGATTGGCTTCGGTAGGTAGAGACCAAGTACGTGGACAGTTTGACCCTGGGCCTTGTTGATCGTCATCGCAAAGGCCAGCGGGACGGGAAACTGTCGGCGTCGAAGCTTGGACGGGAGGCCAACATCGTCTGCGATCAACGGAATCCTTGGGATGGCAACAATGCTTTCTTTCTTGGAATCCGTCAAGATTGTTGCTAAGAGGCAATTCTGTTTCAATTGGCGAATTTGCAGTGTTGTTCCATTGCAAAGACCATGATCACCATCAATGATTCCAAGCAATGTTACTGGAGCCCAACTTTTATGGGTAATTATTTGACGGCATGCCGGATATGCTGAGAGTGTTCAGGAATTCCAAGGAACAGGGTTTGTTGGAGACTTTCTTGTTCTTCAACTGAATCGATAGAGAGATGCTGATGCACCTGCCCCGGTAATAGTACCATAACGCTATCATTGATGTTGTGCACCATTGCGTTCAGAGAAGTCAGAATTACCCTCAATGAGATCGCGAATCGCTGCTGAAGATCTCCTTATACAATATCGATGAGCTTCTGAAGAAACTCTTGACCAGCGGGTACTTTGACAACCATGTCACCTGGAATGCGAGCATATCCAGTTCTGCGTGTCTGGCAGCGTTAACGATATTCAACAACATCCAACAGAAGATTTGCAAATGTCTGCACATCTGCTCAAGACGCTGCATTTGGCGCACTTTAACCGCGCAAGTCGTCAGTCGAAGAATCTTGAATTGCTTTCACAGAGAGGAGCGCCTGATACATGCATCGTTGATGTCAGCCGTACCTTTAGAAATGACCGGGAGAAACCGTCGGAAGTTTCCTGCCAGAACAATAATCTTCCCTCCGAACGGCTCATCGTTCTGAAATATATTTCAGAGAGTCCTGTCGAGTACCTCAAAACCAAACTTGTGCATCATCGGGGTTTCGTCCCATACGATAAGACCTGTACACTGAACGATCAATTTATTATAGACACCTCTTACGGAAAATGGATCGGCCTCCCAGTGACACCCAAACAATGGAACAGTCCGAAGCGGTGTATAAAAGGGATGCATAGGATCACAAGTTGCAGTCGGCAGCAGAAGTGGACTGAATACGGATAAATCCAAGGATTTTCCCGTGCAACAGTGTCAATGGTATTCCGTGAATGGCAGTTATACCAATAAACAACCTCCAACAAACACAATTCCGGATGAAACAGGGCCGTGGATGAACGAGGCCAACGGCTACTGGCACGAATCATCCACAGCAACAGGACGGGAACAGTGCAACAAATTGCAGCGCAGTGCAATGAGGGAGCATCCCAACCCATTTCGAAGCACACGGTGCGGCGCACTTTGCTCCGAGCTGGGTTTAACAACAGCCGGCCAGTACGGGTACCGTCGCTGTCACTGCAAAATAGGAAAGCTCACCTGCTATGGGCACACAGGCATCGTCACTGGACACTAAATGAGTGGAAGAAGGTCGCCTGGTCCGACGAATCGCGGTCCTACTTCATCATGCGGACGGCAGACTGCGCATCTGGCGCAGACAGCACAAGGCCATGGACCCATCCTATCAGCAGACAACCGTACAGGCGGGTGGAGGAGGAGTGCTGGTCTGGGGTGTCTTCTCTTGGGACACACTGGGTCCTCGAATATACGTAGACACATCCCTGAATTAGACACCACCTGAACATTGTTGCCGATCAGGTGTACCCGTTCATGATGATTGTGTTCCCTGGTGGTGACGGACAGTTTCAGCAGGACAATGCTCCCTGTCGAATGATCTTTGACTGTTCGAAGAACATGACGCGGACATCCACCTGCTTCAGTGGCCAGCTCGGTCGCCCGATCTCAACCCGATCGAGCATTTATGGGATGAAGTGGAGAGAACCATCCGACGCCTTCCCACACTGCTGTCCAACCTGCATCAATTACGGGATGCTGTGATGTCCGTCTAGGCTGCTATTCCTCCGCAATGGTTTCAACATCTCTTTTAGCGAGGTGTCTTTAATAAATTGGTCGTTCAGTGTATGACGAATTAGCTGTGCTCGTTGTGAACCAAGCGATATATCGCACGTGGAGTTACTCTGTAACATTAGACCCAACTTGAACATTGAGTGGGCGGTTCGTCCTCCCATCAGTTGCAGTGCAGCAATACCGCTAGTTGCAAGTGCAATGGCAATCTTGCCTTCATGTCGAACAGCTGCCAAAATCTTCTCCAATAGGAACGACTTTCCGATTCCTCCTGGCCCATCCAAAAAAGTATCGATTCCTCCCCAGCGTGTCATTGTAGTGCGGAATACGTTGGCTTGATCAGATTTCAGCAGCGCCGATTCTTCAGAGAGCCTGCGAAAGAGTTCCCGGTCGTAAGACTGCTCAATAGAAACCATTGTGTTGGAACAGGAAACTACTTTATCGACATCCGAAAGTTCAGTCAATTGTGGCAAAATAGGAAAGCAGGCAACATCTTTCATGTTGCCGAGCAAGTGACGATTTATGTCAAGCAGCGTTTTGAAGAGGACCCTCTTGTCGGACGCGGCATTCTCAAACTCGCTCTGAAAGCCTTAGACAGTGCATCGACACAGTCATCCAAATTCTACTTGGATCGGTAGGATTGCAGCACGCCAAAATTATAGCAGGGTACCATGCAACGATGCTACTCGGAGTCGTCCTCCAAAAGCCCATGTGCCCATGCAACCAGCTGAAACGTCTCGTATGCACTGTTCGGAGATCTTCGAACGATTTTAGCCCTTTCACTAAGCACAACAGCATACGTAGGTGATAGCATTCAGAGTCTTGTGAGAACACCGAGATTATTCTGCCAATCGCCTTTCCACCATCCTTCTTTCTGTTTTTTTTACAGTGGCGCTCTCAGGGGTCCTGTACAATCATCAGTCAAAAATTTACGCCATTTATTATCAAAATACGAATACATCTTAATTTAAAGCTTAAATATCAAGAAATTCTTGATAGCGCTAAGTCGCAGATAAAATAGCGAAAATTAAACACCTTCCACGATTAATTCGTTGTTACTGCAGACGTTGTACTGTATTATGTAGATATCAAGTTATTAGAAAAACGTCCATTTACAGTTGTCAGAAATTAAGGACGAGCTTCGTCCGAAATTTAAAGAGAATAAGTGCGAAAGAGAAAAGAAGAAGGAAAAGAGAAAAAGAAGTGAGCAAAAGCGCTTTACAGAAAAAACACCCCCGCCGGGAATAGAGAAGACGGGCGAAACCAATACGAGTGGAAGAAAGTGAAAAGGGGAGGAAGGAAGAGAGAGAGAGAGAGAGGAAAAATCTAGGAGAGGAAATTTGGATTCCGTCGAGAACGGTTAGGAGAAAAGTCGTAAGACGTAATTCTAATGACGATGGAATTAGGGCGAAAAGAAAAGAGAACACGAAGGAGTTCGAAGGAGGAAATGCGATAAGAAATGAGCGGGAGCGAAATAAGCGAGTCTTTCGTGGTTGTTGTAAGCGAAGGAAGGAAACGAACGGAATTGGAACTGAGGAACGTAGACGAGCAACCGGGATAGCGGAGAATCCCGTCCATAACACGGAAAAGCCTGCTGCGTCCTGTCAAGAGGAACGACGCGCCGAGGAAATTTCGACTAAGGCGATTAGCGAGCAGGAGGCATTGCGCGAACTGGCGCCAGCTTCCGCGGTTTGCCCAGTTTGCGTAGAGACCCGCTCCCGTCGACGTTCACGTGAGTGCGCAACCCTTTGCTCAATTGTTAATTAATTAGTGCGAATGTCTAGTGATAGTTTCTATCAGGATAGATAATTAAATAGAAACGTTAAATAAGTTCTTTCCTGGGTCTATGTGCATCATGCAAGAGTTAATAATTGTGTTCTAATATTTGTGACTTTTTATTGCATGCCGACGTTAGCCGCTCTCATTTCCCGAGCCTCTCTGTGGTACCCCGACGACAGCAAGCTCGTCGCTGACCTATGCAAAATCGTCCCGCATTCGACGACCCACTTACGGTAGGACCTACGTCCGAAGCTTCTGCTACATTGCTAAGAAGTAAGTTACTTAATTTATTTGCAAATAATTCTGCTACAATATAGTCATCGCTAGTGCCATCTATTTGGCCTATTATCCCCTTAGGGCTAATTCAGCTCCTTGTGTCTTCCCTATAGGAGGGAGCCTCCACCCTCCTCATGGTGGGCATAGGACCTTTTTCGGTTCCCTTCAGTGACACGGATAAAACGAGCCCTAGCGTTATGATGGCCTCCGCCGTAGCGGTCCCAAGGATTACGAGCTTTAGTGTTTTGTCATAATAGCACTGTGATAAACTTTACTTTATTGTTAATCTCAATGTTGGATTTAGGAAGTTGTGCGCACGTTGAGTCCCACGCATGCTAAGCCTGAGATGAAAGCAAGACGAAAGCAGATTCGCCAGGAGCTTTGGAATCGATATGCAGACGAAGGTGATACTTTTGTCCGACAGATTGTGACTGGGCACATCATTACGACCCAAAAATGAAGAGGCAGTCTATGGAGTAAAAAGCACATGGACTTCTCTCCTCTAAAAAAATTCAAAGTCACAACTTCAGCATGTAAGGTGCTGATGACCATTTTTTGGGACTGCCGTGGCATAATCCACATAGAATTTTTGGAAAACGGCTGTACTGTCAACTCCGTCGGACATGTGGAAACTCTGCAGAAACTACGTGCACGACCGTTGCGTATTCGTCGAGGTATAGACGCCATTCTTCACCACGACAATGCATGTCCACATACAAGTCGTCAAAGACAGAGTGCATTGACGCGTTTCAAATTTACACGTATAATGCTGCAACTGCCGTACAGTCCGAATCTCGCTACTTCCGATTTTTTGTTTATTTCCGAGGCTTAAAGAAAACCTCAAGGGATGATGTTTTACCAATGATGCGGAGGTAAAGATACAAGTGCGTCGTTGGTGCCGTGAGAAAACGTCTCATTTATTTTTCGACAGGATGCAACAATTTTTCCGACGTTGGCGTATATTTGTGGACATTGATGAAGATTGAGTGGACAAGTTAAGACAAACACTAATATATGATTTCCTAAGATATCAGCTAACATACTAATATTTCTTTTATTCCATATAGCCTACAGGGATTTTATTTTGAACTGATGCACCCAAAAATCTATAAATCTATTAAAAATGTCAACAATCTGATAGTACATGTACAATGCTTTAGGAAACTTAGGATGCGCAATCTGTTGCTCACGTTAAAATTTGACTTTTGACCTCTTTAATTGGTCAAATTATAACGTAACTTTTTAACCGTGTAAGAGACAACAAAAGTGGCAATGTACTATTCGATGACTATCTGAAGGAATACATAATTGAAATCCTAACACCTGGTTTTCACACACAATAATTAATATTGTTCAAGAAATGTTTGTACTTACGTATTCAATTCGGGTTTTCCACTCATCCAAGTCACTGGGAGGAGTTTGATACACAGCATCCTTCTCATAAGCCCAAAAAAGAAATCCATCGGAATCAAATCAGGTGACCTTGGAAGCCACGGATCAGGACCAAGTTGTCCTATCCAATTTGTCCCAAAAGCACTTCTCAAGAGATGTTGCACTTCAGAAGTTCTGTGGGATGGTGCCCCACCTGCTGAAACCATAGTCGATGAAGTTCAGACAAAGACCAACTTTTTGCCCAGTCACAAAACCACATTTTGAATAATAATGTTAGCATATCGTGCACCAGTCAATGTACCCACGTAAAAAATTGGACCAATTACTATCGAATTATATATCCCACATTGGACGTTAGTTGACCGTTAGTATTGATGGTTTGTTTCCCTGTTAAGGTACGGCCACACAGAGTACTACGCGACGGACGCGATAAATGCTATTTTCGCTCCGATTTGTATACAAATCTGTTTAGCTCATTGCTTATTTGAAGATTTACGTAAAGAAACAATGTTTATTACAATTATAATTATGCCAAATGTTTTTTTTCTTTCATAGTATTTCGGAACGATATGGACTGAGGCTTCACAATGCCAAATATTAAGATAAAGGAATAACTTGCTTTGATTTTTTGTTCCTGAAGTATATTTTGAAAAATACAGGAATAAACGATGAAACTAGATAGGAAGCCATTATTTTTTTATTCTTTTGTATTTATTTGCTCAGAAACACCATAATCGTAGTATAGTCACATGATTGAAATCATCAAAAGCCGCTACGCGTCCAAAAAATTTGCGCCTCTCTTCACATTGTAAGTGGCCACACAGACTTGCGGCGCTACGGACGCGACGTTCTGGACGTTTTGGACGTTTGGACGCGTCGAGGAGGGTTTTGTTTGCGCAAATATTTTATGGACGTCCAAAACGGCCGTCGTGGACGGCCATTCGTAGTAGAAAAGCAATGGTGATATGCTCATCGCCTGCAGCTTCGGGGATTTCAATCGCGTGAATATTCTACGATTATGACATTTCTAGAGCAAATGAATACATGTTTTTTGGAAAAAAATAATTATAAAGTTAACTAAATAAATAAAAATGCATAATTCATTAAAAGAAGTATAAACAAAAGAATAAAAAATAGTGGCTTTACATAGACAGGAAACCAACGAGATTGGAAAATATACTTTGAAAAAGACAAGAACCAAAATCAAAACAATTAATATATGTTATTATAAATCCTCAGTCCATATCGTTCCGAAATAACTATGAATAAAAAACATATTACATAATTATACTGTAGTTATATCGTAATATTAACAAGAAATTAATCCTTCCGAGGAAGGTATAGAAAAGTAGCGGAAGCGCTGAGGTCATCTATTTTTACCCTTTTATCTGCACTTTTTAACCCCCACCCCCGCTCATTTTTTTAATTGAACAACTGATTTTCTCGAACGTGGTATTTTGAAAATGAAAAAGAGCTCTATCTTCTTTCGTTTCTCATCATTTCCGAACGAATGATATATGACATGCCACATGTTGCTATAGTTCTAAAGACTAAGTGACTGCCACCCCCACAACTTCGACCAATTGATGGGACAATTTGGCCCAAACTTTAAAGCAATGTTGATCTTGCTTAAGGAATCTGCATACCGAATTTCACTCTTTATATGCATAAATATGCGTAGACCATTTGGTCCCCTCTAATTTCAGCCCCCGAAACTCTGACCCCAGTGGACCAATCCAAACCAAACTAAATAGTGAAGGTGCACATGCCCATAGTAAGGTATATTCCGAATTTCAACCTTCTATCTCAAAAAATGCGGAAATTATGAAGGGGACGGACGGACAGACAGACGGACATTGTGATAACAATAAGTAGTTCCATTGTTCCGCTACTTAATAATTAATTACAATAATTACAGTATAGATATTAATTATATTAATTCATTATTAACATTATTTCTTGTAAACTTAAATTTATCTCTTTATGGAAATCTTTAAATAAGCAATGAAACAAATCGGAGCGAGCATAGCATCCGTCGCATCGGCTCGATATGGCTGTAGTTTTAGCTGCAGGCGATAAACACATCACCATTGCTGGTCTACTGCGCATGCCCATCCAAGTCGGACGTTTTGGACGTCCAGAAAATATTTGCGCAAATAAAACGTCCAAAACGTCCCATCCGTCGCGTCCGTCGCGCTCTGTGTGGCCGTAGCTTAAAAGTACGGATTGGTTTGTGACCAGATATGGTTATTTATAATATCTTCTTGAGTAAGCTCATTATTCCGGAGAATGCACTTATTAAACTGCCTGTTGACGTGTAGCTTAGCAAGCATAAAGTTAAAAAAAACATCCTCAAGTGCAGGAACAAGGGTTAGATGGTATGGATGATATTTATGTTTGTGAAGTATTTTCCATGATAATCCATATTCCGTAGCCGCAATTCTAATACTTGCATGAGGATTTGCTTCAAAATGTTTCTATATATACACACCCTGTTCTTCGATATATGTTTATTACTTTTGAAATTGTGCAATATGTGACGTTAGATTGAGGAAATGTAGTTCAATTTTCGCGTGCAGCAAGACGATAGTTTCTGTTGCATTCATTATAAATTATAATCAATTGTAGCATTTCTGCATTAATATAAGCTGACATTTTTGACCATTTGTATCCGTCTAGTGTATGTGCTTTACTCTATGATTATGCATTACTGTTTTACTCTTAAATATTACTAAAAATAACAACTGTCCATTTGAGAGAGGGGTAAGGGAAAAATCATATGGAGTAGAGCGTTTCAATAAACTGTCTTAGAAATTTTTTTTTATACTAATTTTCTTGTGATATAAAGAAACAAGTTATGCAGAATTGTTGATTTAGGGGTAAACATAGTGTGTTCTACAAATTTTCTATTACCGCTTTTGTTGTACGTATGTTACACGCTTAAAAAGTTACGTTATGATTTGATCCCTTAAAGAGGTCAAAGGTCAAATTTGACGCGCGCATCCGATTGCGTTGTGCCAACCCCTAACGAAAATTCACTCCCAAGCACAGCAGGAGCGGGTTTTTGAACTTACAAGGAGTAGAGGCTGATAAACGATACAATAAACATTTTAATTAATTAAAGGTACCAATTACATATACATGTCATTAATGTTAAAATTGGGGCCCCTATCAAAATACGACATAAATTCATACAAGGTAAATATTAATGATTCTCAACATCTAAAAGAACTCTATATAAATCAAGGTAAATTGTTTCCAACTTCTGCTTAACTATAAGCACGCACTAGCACATGGGCTGCCTTGAAACGATCATACTACGTACCATCAGAGGTATGCCTCCTACAATTGGGCCTTACCACAGCAAGTTGCAAGCTTTTAAACGAGAAATGAATAGACATAGGGGCTCACCAAGGAATGTGTCGCGCTCTCCTTTGATATGTCGTTCACTCCCGAATATTAGCTTGATATGCAACGATACCCTCCCTTTAACCATATGCTACTAATCAGCATGAAATAGTACGATTTTGTATGCTCTTCTCTAAGTAGTTTTCGGCCAACCAGATGTCTCAAGCTTTGCTTCACAACGTATGCAATAACAGTACGTAAATCTCACTGAAATGTTTAATAAAAGTTAACTAACATTGATAATTAAATAATTAATAACCATAAGAATGGACTTGAACATTGATTATTAAGCAGTTCTTAAGCATAAAAGCATAGAAGGCACTAAAACTTAAGTCGATATTTGCCGACTAACGCTAGTTTAACTTTGTGTCCATATCACACAAACTAACAACTACCTTGCTCATTGCGTCATAGAGAGATGCTACAAAGGCCACAATTGAACTTTATGGGCGCTACTTAATTCCAACGCGTTCCGTCTCAAAAGTTAATAGTTGCTATTTAAAACAATCTGTCATCTATCGGGGAATAATATAAAAGAAAATTGGAACAATCTCACCAACTTCCAAGTAGCAATATTCTTATCTTGGTCGATAATTATCGCTTCGGACCTCTCTAAACATGCGACGTTCCATTTCGCAATACTGATGACTGCCGCTCATCATATTTTGCAGACACCTCCGGGATTCCAGGACAGGTCCCCTTGCTTTCGATTTATAAATATCGTGAAAACCTGTTATTCCTGTTCAATATTATAACTTTACTACCAACATGGGCGGAAAACTCCGTCTCCAACATCGCTGCTAACACGGGCTAGAACGATCTGTTTTTTTTTTCCTTCCTCAGCGACGCTTGCCTTAAAAGCGTCAACAACGATCGCTCTCTCTCTCAACAATCCCTCATTCCCTCCGGGTTTGTTGAGGCTCATATACTGAGAAAAGCTGCCCCAACAATGTTTGTCTAAGATTACACAAGCAATTGCGGCAGCTTCCCTCAGATAACTTTAAAAAAACAATGCTACTCCGAACAATCGGAAAAATATAACGTACGTACTAAAAAAAAAAAAAAAGTAATTTCCAATACCACAAACTGACTTGTTTTTATTTAACAAAAAACAAAATTCCACACACTCGATCCATATTCGTACCCAAACACACCACAAAACACTCACCCAACTACCATAAAACGATCGCTACAACACTCATTTATTCAAACAAATACGCTTAAAACACAGAAATTTGCAAAAACGACACCAACCAACTATAAAACGAAAACAAAATACAACACGAACTCACAACACACACTGACACGAGTCACAGCGTATCCTTTGTATACCGCTGTATTACCAGATTGTTGACAATTTTAAAAGATTGTAGATATTTGAGTGGAAAATTTCAAAGTAAACACCCGATATAAGTATTATTATAGCCTCCGAAGCATTACCTTTCAAAACACCCTTTTAATATGAATGTTTCATTTGATATATTGACTTTTTATTCTTTAAATGTGGATGACGTTTTCTTCATTTATTAATTTTAAAAGAACACTTAATTAAAAGTCTACAGATTTGTCATTTTCGATAGAGTTTTTAAATGATATAATGAAGATATTATGTTGTAATTCAAGGAAATCTTTGCGCAATTTTAACAAGTGTTAAATTATTTTAAATAACTAGCTGAGATGTTTGTCTTCGCCGAGCTTTTCAAGGCAAAACGAAGGCGGGGTATCAGTATCTGTCCACTCTAGGTATATACCAATGTTGTTTAAGGTTTGATCCTGGGACTTGTTAATTGTCGTTGCATAAGCTGGGCGAACGGGAAATTGTCAACATTTGAACTCTACAAAATGACCATTCACCTGTAACGTTATTCTTGGTATTAAAACGAAATGCTTGCGTTATCCCCGCTGAGTATTGTAGCTTGTATTGAACCTGATTATTCGGCAGTGGCTGTTATATTGTTTAACATCCAAAACGTTCAACATAATGACCGTCGACCCTACAATTTACTGACAACTTCGGACGTCGCTGTGGTTTTTTACCCGGCAGGGAGTCAGTGCATATTGTGATATTATTTTGCGCCAGCGCACAGAAAGCAGAGTTCGTCGGATTTTAGAAAATCATCTGCACTATGTGCTTATATTTCCATACGGCACGCAAGGGTGGCATATTTCTGTGCAGCCGAAGAACAATGCTCATACAAACGTCTTACATACACCAGTTTTATGCTTACGATCTTCAAATTTGTCAGGTAAAAGTTTAAGCTCGGCGAATACGGACATGTATAATAAAAATCGTACCTTCCCGTCTTCGCCGAGCTTGTCAAGGCAAAACGAAGACGGAAAACAAAACAGTTTGTGATTAAAAAGTGTATTCTGAAGAATTCGAACCCACAATATCAAGGTTGTCGAACACGCCATGTAACTAAGGCGTTAAAGTAGCATTGCAAAAATATAAGTAATTTTTTTTATTACAAAGGTGTTGTGCCCGATGCAACCGAGCAGAAGCAATAAGCAACACTGAATGTGCCGTTCGCCCGACCAAAGTGCTGCTATTCCACTCGTTTCCGTCGCCAGGGCAATTTTGTATTCCAATCGAACAGTCGCCAGCACTTTTTCCCACAAAAATGATTTACCGGTTTCCCCAGGACTGTCCAACGACAGTCTCCCTTTCTGGCGTCTCATTGCACACCGCATTTAATATGTGAGTGCAAACAGTCATTCATTGAATAGCGAAATTTGATCCGCCAACTCTTGGAATCTTGACCGAAAGTATGCATTCTCCAGCGACGCCAGTGGGTTTTAATCCAGAAACTCTTCAACTTCTTGATCAGCCAACTGATGCAATTGACGCATTTTGGAAATCCTTGAGTCGGCGTTCATTGTTCGTCAGATATTGGTCCAAATTTCTTAATGTGAGATACAGCACTCGAAGATTGGTTGCTTCTGAATTGAATTGATGTTGATGGTCTTCTAGCAACGCGTCTGCACAACTATTCCACATTCGCTTAGGTTCTTGGGGATTTACAGTGTGCCAGAATGACTACAAATAGATGTCTGAGTTATCAAATCTTCACGCATCGCATGCAGCGATGTCATTCTTCATCGCTCTTTAGCAGCCTTAGAGCTTCTGAAACCTCCTGGAAAGTATTTTGCAACACACCAACAAATCTTTGAAGATCTTCAAATGATTTTGAACCACGAACGTAGCCTAGCAATTGATGCTGTCGACTTCCAGACTCCGTCGGATTTGCATAGGCGTCTTCGAATTCCGAGATTGTCTGAAATTTTAACTTCTTCGGGGCTATTACCCTATTCATTAGGAATCATTAATCACATTGTTTACTAATTGTTATTACACGCATCAAACAATTATCGAGCTACTTTTCGGATCTCCCATACGTAGAATTAAAGTAGATAATTTGTGTAATGTTGTTAAAAAGCAAGTAGATTTTTAATTGTTTTCTTTTGTCGCGTTATTTACTTTAGTTAGCATTAAAGCCCGTCGTACGACGGGTACCACAGCAGTCGAATCTGTAAATTTGATTTTTATTTAACACAAGTAATTTTTTTATTATGACCTATTGTTGCAGAAACTTTGCTTTGGATGACATATACATTGTTGATCCGCGAATATTGTTGCTCATACATTGTCGCTTCGTGACGGACGGATCAAGCAAAATATATACCGGGTGATCCAAAAGTGTGTTACATTTTTTTTACGACATTTTCAGTGTTTACTTTCCAGCACGGTCTATAGATATTCATGGTCATCGAGCTCCATTGTTTAAATGAAGGTAAAGTTTCTAGCTCCCAATAGGTCGGGAACTCTATTGTAAAGTGGCGCTGCATGTACAATCGGCCCAAAAACGCCTGCAGCGCCGCCCTATCGACAGACAGAAACTTTACTTTCATTTTCATGATGAAAAATAGGAAAGAAAATTCCGCAGCCCGAGATCGAACCAGGAACCTTTGGCTCGGACCGCCAACGCGCTAACCAAT
>JAHWFO010059745.1:162611-189926 GCA_023313115.1 Rhysida immarginata
CTTAGCTTCTCGAAACAATGGAAAATGGCCGAAGCTCGATGACCATGAATATCTATAGACCGTGCTTTCCAGCAATTCAATTCAATAAGAATCACAAGGCACGCGCAAACACTGAAAATATCATTAACAATGCAAAAAAAAATGTAATACACTTTTGGATCATCCGGTATATAGATTCAAATCGTGTGTAAAACAATTTAAGGGGGTATTATAGAGGTCAAGGTAAACGCAAAAAGTCCTATGAAGATGGGTCCGAATTTGAACGATAACTGAGATATGAACAGAAATAAAAATGCTGCCACCAAGATCAGCAAGTTCATAACTCAGGTTCTGTGAAGCCTAGATTAATGAAATTTGGAGGGAAATGTAACAATATTTCCTTCAAAAGGGTTCATATTGCGTTTTTTAGATAGTCTATAGCCGAGACAATTATACAGGTTTTAAAATTCAGTGATAAAAATGGATTATAAAGAGTGACTTTTAGCATTTTATACATCGAGCTAATGCAAATATTGAAACCATTTAGTTGCTCAACATGAATTATTTACTTGAAATGCATTAATTAATTTACGAAACCTTTGAAATAGAAGTCAGGTCCAATCAACTTTCGTGTTTGATAAACGGCGAACAGAAAGTCATTGAGTTTCCAAGAGGTAAAAGTGATTTGCTAATTGCTTCTAGAATTTAAGTTTAAAAACAAGCAATATTATTCTAGGAGGTTCATTTAGAAAAAAGAAAAAAAAAATCAAAGAAAATTAATGAATTTTCACCGATTTCATTGCAAAACGACGATTTCGTTTTTTTCCCTCCTTCTCAACGTCAAATCTACGGGATGTTGACTTTGTGTTGAAAGAGAGAAAAGTACTGGTAGTCAATGTCAGGATTCAATGAAACTCCTTAAATCTCATTAATTTGCATGCTGGAAGTTAATTTGATGCATAATTAATTTATTTTTTCCCTTTCGTTTTCTAGGCAAAAAAATAGATCTTAAAAATATAATGAATAAATGCACATTTCAAAATTTTTTATGGCTAAGATATATACTGAATAAAATTAATGAAATTCGTTAATAGATTATTAAATAGGAAAAATGTTTTTGCTTCACGGGTTTCATAATTAAAAATTAAAATTTCATATAAGAACTAACATAATTTAAAAATATCAGACATCCTGATTAACCTTCCATAATCATATTTTGATAAGCTGGAATCGAAAAATCACTTAAGTTGGTTTGAAGTAGAGGACTGCACCGGCGTATTTCGCTCACTCGAATTCACTCGAGCGTACTATGCTCGTTATGAGCTGCTGCCCGGAGTTGGGCTTTGCTACTAAACACAACAGTCCACTACTTGGATTATAAATCTTGTTGCAAAGTTCCAATTTTCCAAAATACACTCAAAAAGATATTAAAAAACTACAGACATTTAATATTACTTTCGGGCTATAAAAATAGGTAAACAAAATTTTTATCCCTCTCCTAAGGTTTTAAACCATAAAACCTACGTATATTCACAGTTGAATAACGAGAATCACGAAAACAGGACTTCAATTCATTTTTTTTTTACGGAAAAAATTTTCCAACTAAAAATTTATAAGTTTATTTACAATAAATACTTGTTTGTAAAAGTAACAACGAATAAACGAATGTAGAAGCTTGCGATCAGCTTCGTTTGAACGTTTAAAACAGTTCGTCCCATTGCCCTTCATGGGATAAACAGAACCGAGCGAACGACGCTCAGAATATCCTATCCCATACAATTGGTAAATCTGACCGAGTCTTTTTCGCTCGTTCTATCACGACCATTTGCCACCTAGCGGATTTTATAGTAATGTTTTTCCGCCGAGCGAAAAATGTGTGAATGCAGTCCTCTAGTATGGAGACTAAATGAAACGTGGGAAACAGGAATACGGGAAAAATCAAGTAAAATAAAAAAATTTAAAAAAAATAAAAAAAGTCCCGATATGGCTTTATTGTAGCCCAGGCAATGGATTTAATTTGCATAAAACGAAGTTGAAGGTTTCATAGAGCTGCTCTTTATAAATTAAAGAAAAATTTTATAATTAAGGTCAATATAAGTCTCTCTTTACCTCATCGTAAATTCATTTTACCTAAACAATAGTTAGTTAAAAAAAATTAAGCAAAAACTGTAGAATGGAACAACTAAAATGTGGAACATCTAATCCACAAGGAGAAAAGAAATACTGAATACGTATTTCGGCTACCAAGTAACCATCTTCAGCGGTGAGAGACCAAAGTAAAAAAGAAAGTAAAGCCTTAATGCTAGAGAATATACATATACTAAACAGGGTGAGTCAAAAGTCATTACCCCCTTCCTATCTTGGATACCAAAGTAGTTACGCAAATTCCAATACAAGGAATTAATAGAATTCTATATCCAAATTCTATATCGAAAACCGTAAGAGATACACAAAAAATTCCAATTGCGCATTTGTTCAACAGAAAATTCCAATCAAAACAAAAAGTTCACCAAAATCCGATGAGCGGATCACCCACAATCCTCATTGCAAGCTTTCCAACAGTACAATTGGCTCTTGTACTGTTTGTTGCTTACAAACAGTCATGTAATAAAAAGTAAGTCTTTTCATCAATTCAAATATTGTTCAATGTGATGTCCACTTGCACCATAACATAATTTCGCACGATTTCAACGATGCCTGGTTGTTGTATGATAATTTTGCCTCGCCTCACCGAAGCAGTCGACCATGTTGATTTGATCATTTCCTGGTAAGCAAACTATGCCATCTTGCTATGGTCTGATTTTTTCTCAACTTCAACATGCCTTTTTATACCAATTGCACATTAAACTGGTGATTTTATGTTAAATTGTGCATGAAATAATTTGCATGCTTGGCAAATGGTTTTCAGAAAAAAAACCACTCTGCGGTTACTCCCGAGACTTGAACCCAGGATCTTTGGACTCTGTTGCTCTTGTTTCCTCCTATGACCACTCATCCCTTGCCTGAATCATGACAGGAATCAAGGTTTTAATGTTGGGCAGAGTTTGCAATGAGGATTGTGGGTGATCCGCTCATCGGATTTTGGTGAACTTTTTTTATTTTGTTTGAAATTCGCTGTTGAACAAATGTGCAATTGGAATTTTTGTGTATCTCTTACGGTTTTCGAGATAGAATTTGATGTGTCCTAATTTGCATATTTGAGATGAAGAAAAGTGCTCCATCAGATAGAGCACCCTCAACTTCCTACTCATTCCCTGTATTGGAATTTGCGAAACTGCATTGGTATCCAAGATAGGAAGGGGGTAACAGACTTTTGCCTCAACCTGTATATTATACAGGTTGTCCAAAATGTCTGATAACATGTCAGATATCTCAAAGCTGCCAGGTAGGCGAGATCTGATGAGTGTGTTTATAGGTAATAGGGGGGGGGGGGTAATTCATTACCGCAGTCAAATTTGACTTTGACCCCCAAATTTAAGTCATCCATTTGCTAACTCGAAAACTATTAAAGATAGAGAAAAATTTCTGATTGCTACCCTGTAGAGCAATACCGCATTAGTCTAAAAACAATTTTTAATCACACCCTTCACGTTGAAAGATTTTGAGAAAATTGGAGAGAAAGAGTCACTCGAAATCAGGTTGGGCTGGCCAGATTGGCTGAGGTTTCTAACACATTTGAATTGCAGTGAAGCACATCGTTGGGAAGGCTCATTAAGTGATAGGATGACATGGTAGGTAGAAAATGTGGTGAAAATTTTTTGGTTCTTTTAAATCTTAGCGAAAGATTTTGTAAGACGATAAGCTGGTTATTTTTTATTTAATACAGTATGTTGGTAATAAGTATTTTCTTATATCAAGATGACAGTGTTACAGATATTTTTTATTATTCTGTTGGAATTACTTGATTGGTTTAAAAGTTGAATATGTTAATAGCATTGAGTACAGTATTTGTATATGATTAATGAAAATGTACTTAATGAACAGATTTGTTATTTTGTTGCCATTTTTCGATTTTGTTCTGCCTTGTTTGAACGTTAAGTAAACGTTTTGCTAATATCGGCTATTCGTCGGATCTTTTTCCTTTACCACAATGTCACAATTTTCTCATGATGAGATGGTAGACATGATTTTCTGTTACGGAGCAAGCAAAGACCAATGTAGACTGTATGTTGGGAGATATACGACTCGTCGCCACCCATCAAGAAGTGTATTGTGGCGTATTGTCCAACGGTTCCGTGACACAAGCAGTGTTACGCAACGTTCTCGTCAAGGTCGATCAAGGACATTGGCGGATGACGACACTACCACAACTAACCTTGCTGTAGTAGCTGCTAATCCACACACTTGCGTTCGAACAATAGACCTTATCCGCGATACTTGAGCGCGAGCTGATGGCAGATATGAGAAATACACCATGAGGAAAAAAAGCAGTGTTGCAATGAGGTTTCTATGAAAACGGATACAACATGCCAATTAATTGTTCGGTTTCGTTATGTTTATATTAGAAAGTGAACAATTCAAATGGTTCATTTCATCATTTTCCCAAAAATGTGGAGTTATAAAAATTAGAAAAGAAAATTTCATTCCAGTAGAAACGACAGATGTAGAAGTAAAGAAGGACGAGACACAAGAACTCTGGAATAAAATAAAAATTCAAAATGAACCCAGGGTCGCAAGAAAACCCTTATAGGAATAGCCATTTTTCATTTCTCCGAGTAACTGTCTTGTGTATTGTAAACTCCATCGATAGGAGTAAATTTTTGATTTCCCGATGGTCCTTTTACAGTGGTTTCGACTGTATATCTTAATTATCATTCTTCTCTTTTAAATTTCTGTTAGTTTTATTCCTATGTGTTTTCTATTGCACTCTTTTCACTGCCCTGTTATCATATTCAATTGGTCCTCGTTCTTGTCCTATCCCAGCACATTTTCCCTAGCATTATGTTCTCACTATTGTACCTTTTTCATATCTCCTCCCATTGGCAACGGTCTTGTCCTATACCAGCACGTATTCTATTTTATTTCCAGGCTTTGCAGTGGTTCCCTTCTGCTCTCCCTAACTAATACCCCCCCCTCCCACTTGAACTGTATATAAGACGTCATCTAATGCCCCTAATATCACTTTCACTCTTTCGTTTGACAAAGTTAGCCTGTATTCGAAACGTCAGCTTTTTTCAGGGTCCTACCACCCTGTATTAAATTTTCACTTTTTATTCCAGTATAAAGTAATTTCGTTTGCACTACCCATTTTAAGCCTTCAGATTTCCTACCTCATCTTATGCAAAACAGAAGTTAACTGAAATAAGAAAAGTTACAGAAATATACTGTGTATGGTTCTATAAGCACACCCTTCATAGAGTTGTTTTCCTCCTGACGTAACACTGCTGATTGCCAACAGATGGCGAATCTTCTCACGTATGCTCAGTTTCTTATCCCGGATAAGGTCAATTGCAGGAGATATCGAATGCTGCAAGATCTCTGTATGGAATGTTCTCCACAAGCACAAATTTCATCCATTCCATGTTCATTGCCGTCAAGCTCTCTCGCAGCGTGACGGCAATACACGAATGGAGTACTGTAACTGGCTCCTCTGTCAAATTGATGATGATCCGCAGTTCACATGCAAGATAATTTGGTCTGATGAGGCCTAGTTTTCAAGGAAGTTTCGCACCAAAAGAATTGGCGAGTTTATGTGTGGTGCGGAATGTACAACACCAAACTGATTGGACCCGTATTTTACAACAAAACTCTCACAGGACTACGGTATCGAGACCTGATTCTCTATGGTGTTGTGTTCGATTTTCTTGATGAACTGCCCCTATCAGAACGGTCAACATGTTGGTTTCAGCAAGATGGAGTACATCCACACTTTGCAACTATTACAAGGCAATGGCTGGATAGCACATTTCCATCACAATGGATTGGTTGATCTGGACCAGAACCTTGGCCGCCACGATCGTCAGACCTCACACTATTAGACTTCTTCCTGTAGGGTTATGTGAACAATAAAGTTTACGACACACCACCACCAACAGTATCTGACCTTCAAGAAAAGATTGTAGCAGTTTGTTCCAGCATTGCAGAAACAATTACGACTAATGTGCAGAAATCGATTGGGACACGTGCTCAAATGTGCCTTGTAGCTGATGCTCAGCACATTGAACACTTTATCGACTAGGAAGAAAAATTTTTCGCTAAGATTTAAACGAACCAAATAAATTTTCTCAACATTTTCTACCTACCATGTCATCCAGTCACTTAATGAAACTTCCCAACGGTGTGCTTCACTGCAACTCAAATGTGTTAGAAACCTCAGGCAACCTGACTAGCCCAACCTGACCCTGAGTGACTCTTTCTCGTCCATTTTCTAAAAATCTTTCAAGGAGAAGGGTGTGATTAAAAATTGTTTTTAGACTAATGTGGTGTTGCTCTACAGGGTAGCAATTGGAAATTTTTCTCTATCTTTAATAGTTTTCGAGTTAGCAAATTTGAATTGGGGGTCAAAGTCAAAGTTGAGTGCGGCAATGAATTTCCCTCCACCCTCCATTACCAAAAAACCACACTTATCGGATGTCGCCTATCTGGCAGCTTTGAGATATCTGCCATGTTACCAGACTTTTGGACACCCTGTAAAGACGAGGAGGGGGTGCAAATTGCCACTGGATAAGGTTTTCGCAATTCTTTTTCTGATACTGGTCCACTTATTTCTAAAACGTTTTATTGTTTGGGCCCCGATTGTCTTGGCAGAATATTCAGTGTTAATAGTTACCACTAATTTTTCAATTTTCCTAGTTTGTAAGACATTTGAAGAGTTGTACTTCCTATGCACATAATTCTGGCGCATGGAGTTCAGCTAGGCAACCACGTTTCGGGCTTAATGGGCGCTTGCTAAATAGGCTAGAATAGAATTTCATCAAGCTGATGGTGACGAAGGATGAATCGCGTTCAATATATTCTCTACGCATTCCTTCAAATACACTACGGCATTACTGAACCCTTTTGCATAAAATGGCAAAGACATTTTCATCCTGGTTCATGGCTTGCCAGATTAAGTACCTCTTTGAAAATTTAATATATGTATCAAATTGTTGGTCATAAGTAAATTGGGGAGTATCCACAGTTTGGTAAAAAAGCCTTCCTGATACTTCTGCTGGTTCATAAGAAATAATCCAGCGATTTTCTTTTATGCCTCATCATAAATTACCATTTCCTTTTTTCTTTTTTTTTGTAGAGATTGCGAAGAGCTGTTTTCGAACGTTGCTCTTGGAGGCAAGATGTTGCGATGCAACTCAAGACTCGTTGAAACAATTGAACGAGGAGGAAACAAAGTCTGCAAGATCGTAAAGACTTTATATGGACTGAAGCAATCCGGAAGGCAATGGTTTAAGAAACTGGATCACGAACTCAAACAGCTCGGAATGAAGCCATCCACAGCGGACCCATGTGTGTTCTTGGCGAATCACGAGACAAACCTTTTGATGTTGGCAATCTATGTCGACGACATCATCATCGCAAGTGACAGCGAAAGCTGGATCAGGGAACTGAAAGGAAACTTGAGTTGGAAGTTCGAAATGAAGGACTTGGAATCAGTGAGTTACTGCCTTGGCGTGGAGTTCAGTAAATCGGCCAGTGGAGCTCTATTGAAGATTTCTCAGGAGATATTCACCAAAGCAATCCTGGAGAAATTTAACATGGCGAACTGCAAACCGGTTAGAACACCCATGGACCCTGAGACCAAACTCATGAAACCCAAAGAACCTGATGTGGAATTTATGCTGGATCATCCATACCAATCTCTGATAGGGTCGCTGCTTTACCTGGCTGTTTGGACGCGACCCGACACTGCATACGCCACTGAGTCAATTCAACTCGTGCTACAACGTAGAACATTGGAATGCGGCCAAGTGTGTACAAAGGCACCTGAAGGGAATCATGAATCACGGAATTATCTACAAGAAGACCGGAACTTGTTGGATATGCGGACTCGGATTGGTACGCCTGTCCCATGGATCGAAAATCCTACAGCGGACAAGTATTTAAACTGGCTGGAGCAGCAATCGCGTGGTAAGCGGAAAAGTAGACCACGGTATCACTCTCGACTACAGAAGCGCAGTACATTGCGCTGAGCGAAGCAGCAAGGCAGGCAATCCACCTAAGACATTTTCTCGACGAAGCCGGAATGCTGAAAGGAACGACGGCCATTTTCAACGACAACCAAGGCGCAGATTGTCTGACAAGGAATCCGTTGCATCATGCACGACAAAACACATTGACATCCATTACCACTTCGTGAGGGAAACATGTGAGAAGGGTGATATACGAGTGGAATATCTGGAGACGCGAATGTTGACAAGGGACATCCTCACAAAAGGACTTGCGTTACCGAATCGGGTTTAACCGAAAATAAACGCGGATAATCGGCGCCGAGAACTACGAGGAGAGATGTTGGAAATGTCGTAACACACGGCGCCATCTATTGGGAAAACACTATGACCTCTCTTTACCCAGGATCCCTCTCGTTTTTTCGTTTTTACCCAGCATTCTTTTTTGTTCTTTTTCACTTTCTTTCTAAGTCTGTGTATGGCCACTTGTCCAAGTAAACATGCCTAATAAAACAACCTTTTTGATTCTACAAGTATCTTCTACAATTTATTTATCTTATCAGCGGAAATATCCAACAAAATTTTGCGCAGCAAATTATTTTGCCCTCTTTACAATGGCATAGCACTAAAAGTAAAACTTCAAAATCTTGATACTGTAACCACTATGTAAAAAATAAACCATTAAGGAATGACATAACTAAGTACCGAAAGGTTAAACCTTTCGCGGAACCATATTTTAAACCACCCTATGCTAATAGTGTAAGTTTCTAATGGACTATAATGATCCACAAACCACATACTTTTGAACCAATTTGGATTATCATTAATTTTACGTTATATTCATTCATGACACGTCATTCCAAGTCTTTTGATATATTACATGCCATATTTTAGCATTGAAAGTTCTAATGAACCATAATGGTTCCACTAAACCAGATTCCTTGGAACCAATTTCAACTAGCATTAATTTTACGTTATATTTATTCATGACACATCATTCCAAATCGTTTGATATATTGCATGCCATGTTTTAGCACTGAAAGTTCCAATGAACCATAATGGTTACAATAAACCAGGTTCCTTGAAACCCATTTCGACTATCATAAATTTTACGTTATATTCATTCATGACACATCTTTCCAAGTCGTTTGATATATTACATGCCATGTTTTAGCATTGAAAGTTCCAACGAACCGTAATGGTTCCATTAAATCATGTTCCTTGAAACCAATTTCGACTACTATTAATTTAACATTATATTCATTCTTCACACATCCTTCCAAGTCGTTTGATATATTACATGCCTTATTTTAGTATTGAAAGTTCCAATGAACCATAATGGTTCCACTAAACCAGGTTCCTTGAAACCGATTTCGACTATCATAAATTTTACCTTATATTCATTCATGACACATCATTCCAAGTCGTTTGATATATTACATGTCATATTTTAGCATTGAAAAATTTTTAGGGTGTCATTAATGTACTATTAGAGCACGTGTCATTGTTTCGATTTCAACCATTTTCAAAATGGTTCATTCCCGGAACCATATTTATTAATTGGCGAAAATAGTAATTTATATCCGCTTCTATCTCGTCATTACGATTTGTTTGATATATACTCAATATATCTTCCCATTGAAAATTGCTAGGTGGGAAAATAGAGGTACTATTTGTGCACGTGCCAATGAACCGATTTAAACATTGGATAATATTTTTATCTGGTTCGTGCCATTAACCATATTCATCGACTGACGAAAACAGATTTTGAACATCGTTCATAGCCGCGGAGGAGTTTGAGTTGCAGACAGACAGACAGACAGACAGACAGACGGATAGACGGACAGACAGACACGTTTCCCCACACTGATAGCCTAAAGCACCTTTCGTTACTTAATAAACAATTGTCCTAAACTGCCAATTTTCAGGATAATAGCTGCTGTAGTTCCAATATAGCAGCACTTGAAATAGGCAATTTATTTGTGTGCACAGTCGCATCTCGAACGGGGCTTTTTTTTTCAGAAGGCCCTGGCACCCTTACTATACTACATGTGAGTGAAATTTTGCACAATATCAGTAGATGCATTCAACATTAACTATAAAAAATTTCAATGAAATTGAAGATGGTACCTAAAACACCTCTTGGTCACTTGACATGGAATGACTCATTTGAAACAAACAAGATTAACTTCAATACAAGAAAGAATGTCCTATAAGCATATATCCTATAAAGCCTTGTTACTGAGTTACATGCGTATGTACAGATGTTGCTTGTTTTCATTCATGCCATCACCATGACATATACCCACGACGGTGGATGGGTGTCGCAAATGGCCATCAAGCCCCTCTGTGTCTTATCTTAAATTTATCTGAAAAGCCAAAAAGGAGAGAAGTGTGTGAAGATCAAGTGATTTTTTTTAATACGAGGGAGGCCTGCCCGATCTCCAGACTTTAATCCACTGGATATTCTGTGCGGATACATGAAATGTGTGGTGTGCGCTATTCGGATTAACGATATCAACGATCTGTAAGAGCGTATCAATAATGCCTGTGTAGCTGTTCGACTGTATGCAGATTATATTCGAGCGGTTTCACCAGGCTTTGTGACGCATGCATTGCTGCTCATGGCTGGCACTTTGAGGACCTCCTCTGACGTGGCCAATATACATTACATCCTGTAAGTAACAACGCTTTGTTGGACATATGTTCATAGAGACATTCTTTCCTGTTTTGATCCCAGGAATTAACCGTCCAACGTTTGTTACAAATGCATAGATAGCGGCCTGTAGTTTTGGAAATGATGTTTGCGAATAGTTAATTTTTATAGCGGCCTATGTTTTTGCTTTTTATGGAAAAGAACATCTATTGGCAGATCTATTAGCGCAAGTACACGGGCCCACACGCTTTTATTGTACAACAATGAAATCTTATCTCATGTCAATTTATTTCCCGCACGCGGGTTAGTAGCTGATAATTACAAATTTTGTATACTTCCCTTTATTTGATGCTAGATATTGATATTAAGGATATTTCTCGTCGGCTTTGGCATGTAGAGGAAGTAATAGATCACTTATGTAAAATAATCAATTTTAAGTAGAGTAATTGTAATAATTATCGTCATTAGTGTTAATGGATATGTCTTTATGCTATTTTCCCGTAATTAGGAAGATAAATAAAACTGTTTTGAAAAAAAGGGTTGTAATGTTAAACTAAATTAAAAATAAAAGCAAAGCCACGATGATATAAAAAACTTATATTAATTCAATTAAAAAAAACTAATTGTAAAAATTCTAATAAATAACTTTCAGAAATCAGGAACCAATAGTCTCAATTGAAATTGCTATGAAGCTTTCATGTATAAAATTCGCAAATAAAACAATCAGTTTTTACAATCACCTAACAAAATATGAGGCCATTTTTGCCACATTCCACATTGAACCCAAATCTTTCCATATTTTTTATGTTCTTTCTGTACATAGAGTAATCAAATCATGCTCTCCCAGCATCGCATCCACTGAATTGATTGGAGATGCAACTTCTTTCTGCTCGTTGGTAGGCCATTCGTCTTATGTCGCTGCCAGAACTCCCATAAAACTTCTTTTCCATTAACAGACAATATTTTATCAGTTCTTTCCTAATATCTCTAGAAAGAGCAGGCTTTCTTCCTAAATGAATGGCTATAATATGAAAGACCTGTTTTTTATTGCCACTCAATGCCATTTTACAACTCCTCACTGAATACCAACGAAGGAATTATTTTAGAAACTATAAAAATATTTTGGACTTATTAATAACACCGTCCTACAAGGATATATTTTCTAGTAAATAATGTTTAACTGCGCTTGAGCCAGAGTTACAATATGACTTTTGCATAATTTATTAGCCAAATATATTGAGCTACCCTTATAAAAAGCCCAAGCAAATATCATGAGAATTCAGAAAGATATCGCCGATAGAGTACGTTGAATTTCAGTTGGCCTCAAAAAGAAACAAAACGACATGGTTTTTTCCCTCCAAATTTTTATTTTTGGACCGGACACCAGTATTAACTTCTTCTTCTTCTTACGCTGATTTGAAGGCCTATTGGCTTCATATCGCCGTAAGGAGAAGAAATTGATACTGGTGTCTTGTATAAAAATAAAAGTTTGAAGAGAACCCCTTATCGTTTTGTTTATTTTTGAGACCAACTGAAATTCAACGCATTCTATCGGCGTTATCATTCTGAATTTTCATAATATTTGATTGGGCTGTTTACACGAGTTGCTCTATACATTTGGCTAATAAATTATGCAAAAGACGTTCTAATAACTCTTTCGCATGCGCAGTGAAACATTATTTACTAAAATTGCTCTTATTTTATAAATATTTAATATTTTTATATTCTTATTTGTCAAGTTTCCTGAAAATAAATTTGCATTGGATTGAAAATCCTGCATGTTATAAATAAAAATTTTCGAATTTTCTAAACAAATCTTTATATTTTTTTTTTATTTAATTTAGAATCCAATACGTCCATCCAGAGCCTGTATGAATCCTGGATGGACCTGGATTAACGACTACTGTATTGATGGTCACAGCAGCCGGAGGGGGGGGGGGGAGGTGATGATCGTGAGTCGCTGATGAGTCGCCCATCCAGTGACTAGCCGTGCCTGGTGTTGCTTAACTTCACAGAAGTTGTGTTTCAGTGAAAGCCCACCAGGCCACGGCCTCCCTTTCCATGAATATACGTGCAAAATTTTCATGAACAGAGATAAGTAAAAGAAGCATCATAATCATATGTTACAGCTTCAATGCATTTCAAGCCTAATTTTTTTTATATTATGTAAAATGTTAATAAATATTTTTATTGGTGAATAGAATAGTAATGGTTTCATGTTTTGCTTAAATAAATTCACTTCGTGGAAAATAAAAAAAAAGAAAAGAACTGAAATTGCCTGTAAGTTTAAAACTACGCCTGACACACAAAAGCGGATTAAGATTTTAATTCAGGAGGATAATTTCCATAAGAAACACAAATATTTTATCCAGAAAAATCAATTTGATTTTTTTTGTAAAACAGTATAATTGGAGTGAAATAAATGGTGTCTCAATTTGTAGAAAAACTATTAACGCTCTTTTTTTCAGGATTGTAAGCCATGTGATGCTGAAGGGAGCTGTACCTGATTACCGAAACGGAACCTAGTAGCTACAATTATAACAGTTACTAGAGCCAGCATTAAGGATTCAATGAACAGTATAATTATCGAAGAAGTAACTTATCTTAGTCTCATTATCATTTGAGTTTTAATGCCGTGTAATACGAAAAGAAGAAGATTGCTAATGAATTTCATTTAAATATTAATTTTAAAAATATAATACCTTACAATGGCAACTCAGTTGTATTAAAGAAAAGATACCAAGAGTGGAAAAGGTTGAGGTATACAAATTTAAGTGCGCTTCCTGCAATAAATAATATAGAGGTCAGTCGAAACGAGCAGTAAAGAAGAGAATGAATGAACACATATCATGTATTAGGAATATTAAATTTTGTGTGTCAAGTTTCGCTGATCATTTACTGAAAGAAGGACATTATTCTACAGTACTGAATTATTTGAAGTTGTACACATAATCAATGATGCGAAAATTATTAAGTTTTATTACAATCCCTGGAAATTGCTAAAGGGTGGCCTTCCAATCAACTCCTAAATAGCGACATAAGCCTTATGCCAGTGGCCGATTGGATCTGTTAACTCAACGCATCATAAAGGGATACTTTGTATTTTCGTTCATTGTGGATAACCAATTGGGGCCGTCAGACTCTTATCTTCCTATGATTTCTTTGAAGAAGGCTAAGTGTAATGGAATTACATAACATCTATCCTGTTATAACATTTTATTATCACTTCTCTTCAAGAAAAAAATGAAAATCGAAAAAACAGCTTGGCAAGACCCCGGAAAAAACTGACGTTTCGGCTAGAGGCTACGCTTGTCAAAGCAAAGTGTGAAAGTAATTATAGCCTTTACTTTCACTCTTTCCTTTGACAAAGAATAGTCTCTCTCCGAAGCGTTAGCTTTGTTCAGTTTCTTACCATCTTGTTTTCAATTTTAATTTTTTATTTTATACCAGGATTTGTGCGTTTCGTCCTTCTTTTCTTCTACATCCTCTCATCAGTAATACGAGACATTGATAGGTGGTTTGTAGAATCTGAGATCATTGCTTGATAAACAGCATTTTCTAGTTGTGACAGATCTGATGGTTGTGAATTCATCTGTGCGATGGCTTTTTTTTTTTTTTTTTTTTTTTTTACTTTATCCCACAAATGCTCACTGCGATTGAGATCTGGGATTGTGGGTAACCTAGGAAAAGAAACACTGTCCTTTGTTCCTGAATCCAATTCTATACAACATGAGCAATATGGCAAGACCTATTATCGGTTCAAAGGAGCTATCTCCATTGAATAAACCATCAACATGACAGGATGAATTTGGTCAGTAACAAAATTTAGACATGTTATGCGATTCAGAAGTTGATCAACACAAATAAATGGCCCGGAGCATGCCAGGGAAGTATTCTGCAAACCATAACGCTGCCTCTATCAGTTTGAAGGGTTGTAATAATGCATTTGAGGTATATGCTTTCACTACTCGATGAAGAATACAAATTGCAAGTTGAGGCACAGTTTTTTGCCTGACAGTCAATTTTTAAACACTTTAAGAACAGCTACTCTTGGACATTTTAGGAATGCGGTGATTTCGATGATACAAGCCCCATGGTTCCAAGCTCTTACAATATCCCATATTCAAAGTCTGTCAAATTGCTTTGTTTACTCATATCTTCATAAACAAGTCGCTTCTACTACTGTGCTAAGCACTAAATTTTCCAGCCTCGCCCTCTAGCGACAACAACGTGATACCAGTACTAATATGCTTAAAACTCTCAGGTTGTCATAACAGATTGCTCACTTAATGTTTGTCAACTGCCACTTAAACAATTTGCCACAGATGATGTAATATCAAAACGAGTCGGTGATTCTTTAATTTCATTAATCAGTCTAAGTCAAAATTCGTACTTCGGGTCTATTGATGGCCACAGCCGACACTCGTCAGTCTATAATTTAGTATGTTTTTTACAAGTTTTTATATTTTCATTTATAATTTTAATTCGCTGCACAACAGCTTCCCCTTACGGATCCATTCACAAACTAAGTTCGTTAAAATGACACATGTATAACCCTATATCATTTTTAAACACTTCGTAATATTACCCTTCTCAAAATAAGCGTGCGTTAAGTTTTCCAAATTTCCCTCTCCACCTTGAGGGGTGAAACCTTTTCAGAGCAAAACCAAGTGCATAGGAAATATATGCGAACATTCATACTTTGATAATCCCCTTCCGCGCCCATTTTACCGTTCACGTTTTCATAGTTTCTAAATCCCCTTCAAGCGAACGTATTTTGTGCATGTCTAAATCCCTATAAAAGTATTTATTGTCTATTAAATAATAAATATATAATTTTTATAAAAAAAAACCCAACTATACTCTTTCTTATAAGCATTTGATTAAAAATTGTAAAATATGAATACATGTAATTTAGTTTTCCTTGGATTTTATTAATATTTATTTAGACATTGTTCAACTCTCTCCCAATATCATTGTACTGCAGCTCTCCAAATCTAGGCGAAATGACTGACACTTAATGACATATTCACATTATTCAAGTTTAATTGCACATATATAAGCTTCTGAATAACATCCTGAACTTACGGTTTACAATTGATATGATATATACACAAAAATATTATCCGTCCACTTAATTTGTGTACACTTAATATTTAGTGGGACCTCCTTTGGCCTTGACAACAACATCTATCAATGCAAAGCGCGCGATATGACAAGAGCGGAGAAATTGGACCGAAGCCAAGATCCGCGAATAAAAAAATCGGCGGAGAGTCTCCAACCTCCAAAGGCGAATAGATCCACCCATGAGCCGAAGAAATTGCATAACCAATCGGTTCATTAAAAATTGAAATAAAAAGCCAAGAAGGAGGACGAGATTCAGAGAGGATTACCAATCAGCCCAAGGCGATGACTATGCGGGAAGGAACTTTAAGCAGCTAGATGGGAATCGAAGGAGGACTTCGACTGCAGTAAGAAAATTTGATAATATTATTTCTTACAGTAAAGAGAAGCGGAGAGTTACCCCGGCTTCGCCAACTGATCCTCTCTCGTGTAATTGCTATTTTTCCGATAATTCACGTCGCAATAACGGGAGTTTCGCTGCTAAACTACAGAGATGTAAACGGCATCATGGGACTCGAATAGAAGTTTCTCTAAAGAAAGTTTCTGAAAAATCGAGAGCAACGACCCCGACGACTGCACGTATTCGGAACCAGCATGGAAACAGTATGAAATGGGAAACACAGGCAAGTGAATGATATTTGACTTTAAAAAGTTTTGTTCATTTTCTCACAAGGACCATGAGCAGCAAGGGAAACGAAATCGTTGGATGCGAACTATTTCTGAGCTATTATTAAGGAAAGCAGTTGGAAGAAGAAATACGCGACCGTATCGTAGCCAGCTCGAACCTCCAGGTGAATTAAGCTTGAATGAACATTATTTTAGCAAGTCGTCCATTACATTGCCTCGCCGCCTGAATCCCGTCAGGCCAACGGTTTCTGGGACGTTTTATCGAAAGCAGCCTAGTGCATCGATAGTACCAATTAAGGCCCCCTCGGACGTGGGGGAATTGGATTAGTCAGCAGAACCAAGGAGCCATCTGAGCCAAAAATGTTAAATTTGTTATCATCTGACCATACAATTATGTTACAAAGATATTTGTCCTTGTTTAGATACTCTTTTGCCCAATCCAAGCGACTCATTCGATTTTTCTTGCTTCATTTTTGGTGTTGTTCCTCCTTTAAGCTCGACTTCATGCAAACTGTTTCGAATGTTTGAGGAATAACTGATATGTTTAGATCATTTATCAATTCTGCACACAATTCTACAGCTGTTTTTTTCCCTTTCTTCTTTAGTGCGTAAACAATTTCTCTGTCTTCCTGTTCTGACATTTTTCTCTTCCTGCCTCTTCAAATTTTATTTTTGATTTCTCCTGTTGTTAGATACTTTTGAATGATATATTGGACTGATGAGCGTTGAATTTGGAATTCTTGGCAATTACACACTGGTTTTTCCCATCCTTTAGTCCAGCTATGACTGTATCCCTCAAGTCATCCTTTATTTATTTTCTTTATATATTTCTTTTATTTTCTTATTTTTCCGCATAGCTTTACTTCGTTTATTATTCATTATACACTGATTGGAAGAAAGTAATTGGACACTTTCGATTTTAGACGTTTTGTCGAATATCTAGAAAAATACTTAACGAATTATCCTAAAATTTCAAGGATGTAAAAAGGATGTTACACCCCATATATTTCAGCAAAGGTTTTCTCCCGAAGGCAAATAGGGGACCAGCAAAGAAGTGGACCAAAAAAATAATGTTTGGAATCGCCCTGTAAAAAATAATGCTTGAAATGCATTGTAGCTGTAAAATATGCTTAAGTGGCTTCTTTTACTTTTCTGTGTTCATTTGTATGAGAATAGCACGTTTCTTCATGGAGATATAAAGATTTCTTTAAAAAGGTCGAAATGTTTTCGTAAGTTTTTTGTTTATAACACGCAGGATTTTCAACCCAATGGGCAATGCCATTTACAGGAAACTTGAGAAACTACAGTACAGACAACACCCTGTAATCAGAATAGAAAAATATGAAATATTTGATGAAATTTGAGCATTTTTACTGAATAATGTTTAACTGCGCATGCGCATGCGTTACCAAATTATCTTTTGCATAATTTATTAGCCAAATGTATAGAGCTACTCTTATAAAAAGCCCAAGCAAATATCCTGAAAATTGAGAAAGATATCGCCGATAGAATGAGTTGAATTTCAGTTGCTCTCAAAAATAAACAAAACGATAAGGGGCTTTCTCCAAATTTTTATTTTTGGATCGGACACCAATATCAACTTCATCTTTTTGATATCTTTATTTTGGGATCGTATCCTAGTTGTCCCCATTTTCGGGTGAAAAACAAAACCCCACAGAGCCAACGTCAAAAAGTGGGCTATTTAAGAACAAAATAAAAATGTTAAACTTAAAAAATTGCCCCTCACCGTCAAAAGGAGGGACAACCTTCAGATGAGACTAACTAGGGCTGAATTAAAACTTAAAATTTAAGTTTTAGGGTGGCTTGGTTGCATTACGGGGATTCCAATTAGGGAGTTATTCCAATTTTATTTTTTTTAAATTTTAATTATTATTGTTGGGTTTTCAAATTGTATAGAAGTTGATTGGACTAACTTATTAAAAAGGGATAAATAACGTCAACAATCCCTCCTTCCGCATCCTTCATCGTTTCCAACAAACGAAAAAACACCGATTGTTGAAATCCAAGATGGAGACAATAAAGTATAAATTGTTGTCCGGACCCCGATGATCATGTGACTTTTGAGTGCCCTGGCCTGTCTCTCGTTGGCCTCGCAGTAGGGACAATTTCGGGCTTATTATTCGTAGAAATGTGATTAACAATATCCTACCGTAGGTGTTGTAACAATGTATGACGTTTTCACGCTCAGGCTTTGAGTAGAGGTGGCGTAGTTACAGGCTTATAACACAGGAAGCTGTTTAATTTTCAGCGGAAAAAATGGATCCCAATGATTTGAAGAGGCGACAATTGGTTTTAAAGCAGCAGAGATTATTATTTTTAATATTTCTGCACTTCTATAATTAATTCTTCGTTGAAAGCATTAATAGTTCAACGAAGAATAGGCCTAGTTCAGCTCTCGCTTCGACTGAATAGGCCTTCATTTTTAAAACTTCTTGTTATCGAAACTCGAAAGCAAATGATGACGTAGCAGCAGTGAGCAATGTGATTGGTTGTTCGTTTGCTTCGAGCGGAAGAAAGTCGGGCGAGCTTTGAGCGTATCGGAAAGTAGCGGAAGAAAGTCACGCGTATCGTTCGCATGAGTCGTCCGACTAGTTCATAAAAGGTGATAAGTTTGTGAAATCCGTGTAGATATGTTTGAGCCTTTAAAAAGCCGCTGGATAGTTGTATGTCACTTCAAGGTAACTAGTACGAAATCTAATGTTCATCTTTGTTACGAGTAATTCTCTGAATTTTGGATAGCTCCGGGTATAATGGGTAAATCTTTATAAAAGTTACATAACAAGATCACTTTCTTTTACAATATAAAGTAAAATATCAGACTCTTGCAACTTACAGTTACTGTTTTATTGATTTATTAAATGCTACCAGTATATCAAACTGATGCAAGTGCGAAAACGCATAAGTAAATAGACTCCATTATTTTGGGATATGATATTTCATTTTACAGTATCCATTTGATATAAACACCAAATATGGATAATAAAAGGTAACTTCCAACTCTTGTTTTCTTCTGAACCTTAACCCGGTCGAACATTGAATCGATGAATTTTCCTACGTTGGTCCCAATCCGCTTGGCACCCCAAACATGAAACAATTTTCTACGAAAAGCTGGTATTGATGAACATCGACTAACTACTCGATCGAGCATTGTCCAGATGTATTCCAAACTACTTGTGTCAAGTTGATAGACTGTGAATTTTTCCCTGCAAAGTTTGTCTTTTTAGCAGCGTGGCAAGGAGATGAACAGGTCAACTGGCAAAATTGGAAGAAAACTCTTCACTATTATAGCGATATACCAAGTAACCACAAAAGCTCATGCCGTTTTTAATTCCGGAAAACAAAATGATGTACATAGAAAGAAGCATATCGGTAGTCTCCAAAGTAATTCTCATTCGCATTTAGCATCTTCTGCCAACGTGTCTCCAGTTGATCAATCCCCTGGCTGTAAAACTTCCCGGTCTTGGACTCAAAGAAGTCCGTGAGAGCCTTTCGCAGGTCTATATCATTGGTGTAGGATTTTCCACGAAGATTGTTGTCCAGAGAATGGAAAAGGTAATAATCCGTTGGAGCAAGATCTGGTGAGTAAGGTGGATGACACAAAGTTTCCCTGCTAATCCGCTCTATGGTTTCCCTGGCTACCCGCGCCACATGTGGTCGGGCATTGTCAAAAAGGAAGAGAACCCCTTTGCGATTCACCAATACTGGCTCCTTCTGCTGCAATGCCTGTTGCACACGCTCCAACTGCTGGTAGTACAGGTCTCCAGCGATGGTTTGGCCAGTTGATAGCAGCTCGTAGTGAACCATTTGGCGTCTAGTCCACCAGACACAGAGCATTATCTTGCGTGGGTGTAAGGTTAGCTCTGATGTGGAGGCACGGAGTCCTGGGGTGACAACCAATGTTTGGAACGCTTAGGAGTGTCATAGAGGACCCGCTTTTCGTCACTGGTAAGTATTCGATTAAATATGGGTGCGTTACGATGTCTAGAAAGCAACAACATGCAGGCTGTCACTCGTTGATTCTTCTTGGATTCCGACAATGTGTGGGTACTCATTTGCTCAACTTGTACGTCTTTCCTAGGCTGTGCAGGTGACGTCTAACTGTTTCATCAGAAACCTGATACCGTTTGGGAAGTTTACCACATGTTAAACTGCTGTCCTCCTCTATGACCGTTTTCAGGGCCTGGTCATATAAGGCTTGTTGTCGATCACTGCGGGGGTTCTTTAGAAATGGCAAATTCTCCCTACCTGAATTTCTGGAACCAATGACTTGCGGTGCGTTTATTCCCAGCATCATCCCTAAACGCTAAACACATTCGGCGACTTGATGCTGCTGCTGACAAGCCCACCTTGAAGTCATAAAGCAAACAACACCTAACTACAGGTATTGGACATTGAAACTGAAACACCTGGTAGAAATCCAAAATCTTTATTTAATAAGGTGTTGGGGCACCGTGGGCAGCCAGCACAGCAGCAACACGTCTTGGGAAGGATCGGTAGAGGTCCTGCACAGTTTGCACCCCAGACCATTACTGATCCACTCATTACTGATCCACCTCCGTGTTTGACTGTGGGTGCCAAGTAGTCTGGGTTGTAGGCATCAGAGGGGCTCCTCCAGACGAATACCCTCCCTGTTGTTTGGAAGACAGTGTAGCTGGACTCATCCGAGAATATGACGCGTTTGAGGTCATCCAACGTCCAGGTTTTATGCGTCCGGCACCACTGAACCCGCTTGGAGGCATTTGTACTACTGATGAAAGGCTTCGGTATAGCAACCCTGCCATGGATGTTGGATTTATGCAGGTAACGACGGATTGTCTTCGTGCACACAGGTTCCTGGAGGTGTGTATTCATTTCTGCGGTGATTTCTGCTGCGGTGGTTTTCCGCTTTCGTGCAACAATCCTAGTCAATGTCCTGACGTCTCTTTCCGACAACTTCCGTTTTCCCCTGCAGTTGCTCCTCCTGGACGTGGTTCTTCCTTTCTGTTCATATGCACACATCACCCTGGATACTGTAGCACGTGAGACATCACAAAGTGTGGCAGTTTTGGACACAGATGCACCTGCTAGACGCGTCCCAACAATCTGCCCTCTTTTGAAGTCGGATATGTCTCCCATTATAGCGCTCTGCACAGACAATTTGAAGCTTACTATCGAACTTTTCTACTGGAGTGACTACCAAGACCTCTGACACGTGATTCATTGATATGCATACGATTAATTACCTAGCAGAAGGTTCTATTCAGCCCTGGGGGTAACCAGTGCTATTTGCGAAGGTGTTTCAGTTTCAATGTCCAATACCTGTATCTCCTTCGGCACCTCCATTTGTCTTCACTTCAGCACGAGATGTAATTGATGTGAATGCCCAACAGCCCTATATTTATACAGGCTAACCTTCCTGCTCCCCCTGACTGATTTTGGACCACACTGGACATTCATTTGCATATCTTCTATCACTTCCTTTTATGGCAACATAAAACGGCAAGAACTTTAGTGGTTACCTGGTATATTGGGAAGAAAATATTGCCCACATGTTCCACGAGCTCCGTTCATTCTATCCTGCAAATGACATCTCATTCCATTACAGAAAATCCACTGTGCTTGACGGTTGGCTCCAGTTGGGTCAATGCTGATTTCTTGGCTGGGCTATCTCCGAACTCGTTTGAGTCCTTCTACATTTAACTGTAGAGGACTCAACCAAACCAAAGGAGATGATGACATAATGCTAAAATCTCAACGGGTGCCCCCACCATCTCAGTTACCCACTGTTTTGTGTTCGCAACAGTGACTGCTGTTTGAAATGATTTTTTCAAGATAGCTCTTCAATTATAGCGTCTCTGGTAGAAATATACGGCGATTCACCTGTACATATTTTGCTATGGATGCAGCGTCGCAACAGAGATTTCCTTCTACCGGCCGTTTTGCAGCCCTTAGGTGGCATAATGTTAGTCCAGGTCAACTTGAACATGTCTTAACAATTTCCATCTTTATTGTTTTGAATATCTTAATCACTCTATTGAGGGTGGATTGAGGAATCTTCAGCATTAGAGCAATTAGCTTGTGGCTTATACCAACATCGTGTTGTTCAATAATACGTCTTTGGAAATCCATCAATTTATCTGCACCAGGGTTGAGGCTTCTTAATGTTTAGGACATGTTACTGCAGACAAGTCATTACCATGAAATATAATAATTTTTCTTCAACTGATGTGGTCATATAGTGGAATCCATCGCCTCCTCCTTCTCACCAGAACATCCACAGAACGGCAAGGTCGGTCTCTGTTCTTATTTATATATTCTTAATATTATAAGTACTCTGTTGGTGGTCATATAGTTTCGGGTTCTCAATATAAATTATCTACTCTTTGTAATTTGTAAGCAATTAAAAAAAAGTGAGATTTAAAATTTGTTTAAAATTTCTGTTCGCATTCATTTTGAACCAAATCATAATTTTAAGATAAAATGCGCTATGATTTATTACTTTGTCTATATTTATCAATTTTCCTTGTGTTTAATCTACAACTCTAGCGTCAATGAACTTCGGACACCTACAGAATTTTGGATAAGTACAACGAAACTAATTGTAAACAAATGAAAATTACTTTATTGAGTGCACAGAGCTTTAGTACAACTGTGATATAGCATTTTAACATAAAAAAACGAAAAAATTAAATAAGCGACTTTTTGTAATGTTCCGTTTTCAACACGTTGCAATGAATTTCGTACACCGTACCGTTTATTGCACATTACCACTGAGTGGCGTCACCTTTCCGACGAATGACGCTCCGAAGTCGTTGAGGCATACTGGACACTAACTTCTGCGTTGTTTCTACTGGAATTTTGTCCCACTCTTCGGAAATACACGCCCGCAACTGCTGCAGTGTTCGAGGCTTCCGCTGTCTGACTTTTCGCTTTAAAATGCGCCATACATTTTCAATGGGTGACAGATCTGGGCTGCAGGCAGGCCAGTCAAGCACCCTGAAACGCTGTTGTTGTAGCCAAGCCTTGGTGTTCTGAGCAGCATGAGGCTTCGCGTTGTCCTGCTGAAAGATGCTTGGTCTTCTATTGAACAACTTTTGGTGGGATGGACGCAGATGCTGTTGAAGAATGTTTATATAGGCAGCAGAGTTAATAGTGCCCTCGCAAAAGTGAAGCGATCCTGTCCCGGCTGCATTCATGCAGCCCCACACCATTAGCGATGCAGGCTTCTGAACTTTCCTCTGGTAACAGTCGGGTTGATTAGTTTCGTGCTTGGTACTTAGCACATTGCGACCGTTGTTGCCATACATCACTGCAAAGGTGGACTCGTCGGACCACAGAACACTATTCCACTGAGCAAGGGTCCACTTTAGATGGGTTCTGGCCCATGCTACCCGGCGACGCTTAGCTACAGTGCTCATAAATGGCTTCCTCTTTGTAGCGTATAAGTAATAGTTGCATCTTCTGATGTAACGGCGGACTGTGCTTTCGGATATGGGTATATGAAAATATTCTCGAACCCAAACAGTCATTTCACTTATGGGAGCATGCCTGTTTTTCACAATGTAACGTCGAAATACTCGTAGGTCCCTAACATTCAATAATCGCTGCTTGCCTGGTGCAGTCCCTGGTTCTGTTTTCCCAATTTCTCTGAAACGCTTGATGATCCCATTAACAGTAGAGAGTGGAACTGATAATTCATGGGCAATAGCTCGCTGGGATTTGTTATTCTGGAACTGCTGTATAATTTTTTGCCGTATACACGTTTCTACTGGTTTACCACGTCCCATGGTTCAAAACAACACGAATACTGTGCTCTGTCGCGTGGACGGTGCTTTTAAAGCCTGATGCAAAGCATTCTGGGCGTTTCTACAGCCTTCAGGAAAGTTCTATATGCTGGCGACCCCTTGTGTACGAAGTTCTTTGAAACCTGTTGACAAGGCAATTTTACATAAATTTGAATAAATTATTTCACACCATTAAATCGATTCTAAATCGATGTTGAAATTGTTACATATACTCAGTAAATCTATTTTCATTAGCCTGCAATCCTCTGTATGCACTTTTCACTGTGTTTTTAGCCAAATTACTTGGTGTCCGAAGTTTATTGACGCTAGGTTTGTATTTTCAACATTTTAATCAGAACCTTAAAATTTTTAAGATAATTTTAATAGGCTTAAAAGTTAAATTAAAGATATTTTTCGTGTGATTTACCATTTGCCTTTGTAAATGATTCAAAGAAATGAGATAAAATACTTGCAATTCATGTCGACAGTCACGGACGTCGATGCCGGTTCCGTGATATTGTTGTTGGACGCCTTGCATGTGAACACGGCGTTGAAGTCGGTCCTAGCCAAAGACTGGACAAGGAAGTCATTCCTCACGGTGCCGAGGGACGTTACTTCATAATCTTCATCCAACAGCTGTGATCCTCGCCACCAAGTCACATGGGGAGGGGGTCTACCTACGGGGAACGCCAAATCTCAACTGAATAAAAACCCTTCATTTAAATTGCTAGAATTAAGAAATAATCCTTAATTAAATGCATACAAGAACTTACACTATGACTACATTTAAGAACAACAGATATTAATGTATAAATAAGCTGACTGCGATCGAGTACTTTTCAAATATTTCTGTCTTATCACGCCTTAATGAGAAGGTGTAGTAATAATTCAAGTTCATAAAGAAAGGAGACGTTGGATACCACTATTTCCACAATAAGTTTATTCATCATAGATGCACATTTCGGCTACCAAGTAGTCATCTTCAGCATTCGGCAGCCGATATGTGCATCTATGATGAATAAACATATTGTGGAAAAAGTGGAATTGTAACGTGTAAAAGCTGGGTAAATTAGAGTGTTGCACAGTGGAAGTCTAAACACAACGTTGTCAGTGAAGGGATTAAAAATGATAAATGTTTATTGAATCCCAAACAAGAAAACGAGATCATAAATATAACGTCATAAAATCTAACCTAAATTCTTAAAGGCTAGTAGCAAAAACTTAATAAAATCTTAGACGGCTAGTCTCATAAAACTAAATAAAGGTAAGTGAAACCTAACTACATTTCTAGTACGTAGCTTAGCAATCACAAAACATCATTCTTTGAAGTGTAACACACATATACATTCGCAGTAGACATAACTTGTCATACTAAAGTTTTATGGCAGAGTTGGGTCCATTATTGCTTTGCAGAATGCAAAATAATAATTGATCCGGTTTTTGCAATAACTATATTTATTATGTTGCTAACACGTTTTGGAATTCACCATCATCAGAGCAAGACTGTGTTATGAACAAAGGAATTATACAGGGTGAATACAAAAGTCTGAACCCCCCTTTTATTTTTTGAACCGAAGCAGATATGTCAATTTTGATGAATCCAATCAATAGGAAGTTGTGGATGGCCTATCCCATGGTGCACTTTTCATCATCCCAAATATGCAAATTAGGACACATTCAAAATTTATCTCAAAAACCGTAAGGGATAGAGTAAAAAACCCAATTGCAAACTTGTTCAGCATAAAAAACAAAACAAAACAAAAAAAATCATCCAAATCGGACCAACCAATTTACCCACAATCATGTGGTGAACTGACGCCACAATCACCATAACTGAATTGGGCACGGAACCTAACTGACGCCAAAACATGCCTTTTATTTGCTTTTCCGCATGAAAGTGAATGTGAGTATGGTAATTTATGTTAATTTTTTGATTTGCATGCTTTACATGGTGGAAATATCAACATTCAGTTTTCCTTGTGCAGTGTGACTGTTTGTAAGCTACAAACAGTTCACCACGTGATTGTGGGTGATTGGTTGGTCCGATTTGGATGATTTTTTTTGTTTTGTTTGTTTTTTTATGCTGAACAAGTTTGCAATTGGGTTTTTTTCTCTATCCCTTACGGATTTTGAGATAAATTTTGAATGTGTCCTAATTTGCATATTTGGGATGATGAAAAGTGCACCATGGTATAGGCCACTCACAGCTTCCTATTCATTGGATTCATCAAAATTGACATATCTGCTTCGGTTCAAAAAATAAAAGCTGGGTTTAGACTTTTGTATTCACCCTGTATATACGTCTTATTGGGAGGAGGCAGTCATGTGGTTAGCCTCGGTTCGTTGCCTGTGCTCCTCATTGGTCAGCGGTTAGGTTGGCAGAGGGATAGAGGGTGAGATAACGGTCCAGGACAATTGCTCTAACGATTGGTCTAACACCGATTCGTCTAACTGCGATTGGTCTAAATCCCGATTGGTCCAAATCTCGATTGGTCTAAATTCCGTTTGGTCCAAATACCGACTGGTCTAATCCCCACTTGGTCTAAAATGACTGAAAAATTTCCACTGAAAAGAGAAAATTTGCATTATTACAAACTATATAACTCCAATAACCAAATATACAGGGTTATTCAGACAATCTGTACTAGGTGTTTTTCTGGAAAAGTACGCATCATACAAAAAATTAAAAGATACGTGTTTAATATTTTTAAAAAAACTATACCAAGCTAGACCTCCCCCCCCCCACGCCACCCCATCCCCGAAAGATATACCACTAAGTGAAGTCTCAATTTTTTTTTACCATTTTTAGAATAATGACAATAATAATTTTTAGATAACTTTTATCGACCTATCTGAACAATAAAAAAATAGAAGTTTACTGAAGATTAATTTTTAAATTTTTTAAATTTTTTCCTAGATTAATTCACCTAATTAATTAGTTAAATAATTAATTGGGTTTTGTACTTGTACGGAATGCTCTAATAATTCCCATAATAAGAACAATAAACTAGAATTAACAAAAAAATTCAGTAAATTAATCTAA
>JAHWFO010059745.1:190026-204001 GCA_023313115.1 Rhysida immarginata
AAAAATGAGATTTCATTTTGGGGTTATGTCCTTCTGTGTGCTTTTACTCTGGGGTTTTCGTCCTACCATTTCCCGAAACTGTCTTTATGTCTTTTTAGAAATATTAATAAAGAAAAAAATATTCATATTTCACCCTTCAATTTTCGAGATTGATATTTTGCTTCTTTTTTCAAGTTAAAGCTGTTGGTTAGATTTTGAAATGTAAAATATAAGTAAATATCGTCATTTATAAGGGATCTTTACATGTATAACTGAATATCAAATCTATCATCCAGACGATGGCTTCTTCTTGGACGACAATTTTTCTGTGCATCGCGCACAGTTGGTGCTCGAAGAAAAAGCACCAAACTTGTGTCTTTGGCCCAAACCCCAGATCTCAACCCCATATAAAATATTTGGGCATATAAACAATATCAGGAAAAATTTCATAAATCTCCAGAAGGTAGGACAAAATTTCAGATCCTCCCCCAGAGAGTGAATAAAAATGCACGGATACTAAAATAGAGGGTAGAATAAAATTTTAGTAACTCTGAAAAAAGCACGAAGGTAGGACAAAACCCCCACGGGGAAATTCCCAAAGTACAGAATCCCCTCATTGAGAGTGCAAGAGAGAACATAGCCCCATAACCAAACTCCCAAGTTAAAATACAAAGGATAAACGAATAATTTTATAAAATTAAACATTAGATTTTCTGAATACAGAGATCAGCGGAGGCTGGCTAGACTTGTGCAAGCCAACAGACAGGCCAATATTGTCCAATTGATGTCCGAATTTTAACCTTACTGCTCAGACAATTATCTCAAACACACTATTCGATGGATGTTGTTGCGGGTAGGGTATAAAAACAGACGGTCGTTGAATTTAAGAGTTACAAATTACAAAGCAAATTTGAAGCCATTGATTTTCTAAACTGTTGCTTTAGAGCGAGAGACATGGAGATGAAGTTGGCTGGTGATTTTTGTACAGTTTACTGGTTTCACTGAGCGTTTCATTGACTTCCGGACTGATATTTCAACATTGGTTTGATATCGTTGAGAGTTTTTTCGAGTTATACGGAAATTTTTTGAATTTCCTTTCTTCTTACTCTAATTAGACGCAATATACACACACCGGCCAATGAATTAGAAACCCGTGATGAATTACTGTACTGATATGTAAAGCGGGGTCACAGGTCAGAAATGATTGTGATATGCAAATGAATGCAATCATGTGAGGTACATGCTCATTCCAAGCTGCAGATACAGGGTAGGAATAAGCAGCAGCTGCTCATGTTGAGCAAAATGGGGAAAACAGCAGACCTGTCTGAGTTCCAAAAAGGAGTTATTGTGGGAGCCGATCTAGCTGGAGCTACGATTTCCAGGACAGTTCAACTAACCGGTATTTCAAAAGGTCAGGTCTCCAAGATGTTCAAAGTGTGGAAACGGAATCCACAGGAGTTGTCGAAACGGCAGAATTGTGGATCAAAAACAATCAACACAGACAGGGACCGACGTCGTCCAAGACGGATTGTGCGGCAAAACCGAAGGTCTACTGTGAAGCAACTGACGGCAGAAATCAATGAAGGATCATCGCAACCCATCTCCTTCAGAACAATGCGCCCAGAGTTGAAGCGAATAGGGATGGGAAGTCGCATGCCAGTGAGGAAGCCCCTGGTGTCAGCAACAAACCGGAAAGTTCGCCTGCAGTGGTGTAAAGAACGGTGTGACTGGATAGTAGACGACTGGAAAAAGGTGATGTGATCGGACGAGTCACGTTACACATTGTTTTGCACCGATGGCCGGCAGAGAATTTGGTGGCAGCCCCATGAAGCCATAGACCCCTCATGTGTTGTGAACACAGTTCAAGCTGCAGGAGGAGGTGTCATGATATGGTCCATATTTTGTTGGTATGACAAGGGTCCCCTGATATTCCTTGACAGTCGGGTGAAAGTCAAAGACTACCTGAACACTGTTGAACAGATCCTGCAATGGTGCATTTGTACCCAAATGGTGACGGGTTCTTCATGGACGACAATGCTGCTGTCCATCGAGCAAGAATTGTTCAGGAGTGGTTTTCTGAACATGACACCGAGTTGCAACATCTGCCGTAGTCAGCGCAAAGTCCGGATTTGAATCCGATCGAGAATGTTTGGGACATATTGGAAAGAGACATTCGTCGAAAGCATCCGCTTCCGTCTACTCTGCAGGACATGAAAGTCTTTCTGACGAATGCATGGTCTGCGATTACCTTATCTGTATTGCAACACCTTGTAGAGTCCTTGCCAGACGGCGTATGTTCTGTAATTATAGCCAAATGAGGGTCAATTCCATATTGAACGAAGGTTTCTAATTCATTGGCCGGTGTGTGTATTAATTGCATATTAAAAGATATATAACAATTAAGGTTTCATTTCGGGATTTTGTCCTCTTTTGCACTCTTTAAACGTTTTAAGGGTTATCCTATGGAGGCTGGTAACTAAAAGGCTTACGTACAGCGAATGACATCATGGTTCCAACTACATGTATGAAATATTAAGTTCTCTAATTAGATATAAATAGAAAATATGTGGCTATTAATAACCTTTACTAAAAAATGAAATATCTTAAACTTTTAAATACGTATTAAAAATTCTCATTTTTTTCAGCCCATAAAATTTTTTTTTTTTTTTATGTACAAATACTTATAAGCAAAAGTCCTTTTCTTGAAACTGATATATTCATTATAATTTTTTTTTAAATTATATTTATCTGAGGATCAGATATGCATATAACATAATTGTTCAAAGAATGCCCTGACTACTCCTGTAAACTAAACCGATTCGCTATACACTTACTCACCAAAAGCATGGCACACCCCTCCAATCAGATTCCTTGTCCGTAATGAGACAGATCCCGCTGCTTCCATTTTCGAAATGCAGGTGCACAGGACTCCTTGATATCACACAATCATAGTAAGCAAACTTGCTGCAGAAATGGCAGCACGCCGAGAGCTATCCGCATTTGAACTCGGGATGATTGTTGTGCCAGATGGATGGGTACCTGAATATCAGATGTAGCCAACACCCTGCAATTTTCCCGCACAACCGTTGCAAAGGTCTATCGAGAGTACACCTAACGCTTGCAACTGCTGACCGAAGGGCGACAGAGGGCCAAATCACTATGCGGTACAACCAGGGACGTCCCATACAGTGTCCGTGAAGACAATTCGGCGAACCTTGGCAGCTGCAGGCTTTGGGAGCAGGAGGCCACGACGGGTGCCACTCTTGACAGCTACACATCGTCGGCAACGCCTAGCCTTGGCCAACAACATCGACATTGGACTGCTGAGGACTGGCGAAGGGTTGCCTGGTCCGACGAGTCACGGTTTCAGCTGTATCGGGTCGATGGTCGTGTCCGTGTTTGGCGCAGGCCACACGAGGCCATGGACCCGCTGTCAGGTGGGGACCACTCAGACAGGTGGAGGCTCCATTCTGGTCTGGAGTGTTTCTCGTGACATGCAATGGGTCCATTGGTGCATCTGACATCCACTCTGCGTGCTACTTCCTAAGTCGATCTGCTTGGGGACCACCTGCACCCTTTCATGAACTATTTTTACCCCGCGGGCGACAGCATCTTCAAGCAAGATAATGCGCCTCCACACGCGGCCCTTGTGACACGGCAATGGCTGGAGAAACATACTACCGATTTCACGACAATGAACATTTGTGGGACTTCATCGAACGATCTGTTGGGTCGTCACCAACACAACTGGTAAATGCAGCATCGTTATGGAATGCAGTGGATGTGTTCTGGGGACTGGTAGACTCTCTTCTACGACAGGTCACCGCCGTTATCCGGGCCAGAGAGTGCCCACCACTTTATTAGGTAGGTGTGTCTTGAAAATGTATTTCCAGTATATAAGTGGGCATTTTATCAATCTGAAGCAATTTTTACCTCGGGGAATGGTATATTTATTTTAAACTGATAGTATTGTCTTTTATTTGTGTGAATAGCAATGACTTTTGGTGAGTGAGTGTATATTTTATTTCCTTAAAAGAAAAAGTTTTGAATAATTCAATTTAATATTCTCGTTTATTTTTTTCGTATGATGCGTATATTTCGAGAAAAACATCTGGTACGGATGGTCTGAATCACTCTGTATATTTTATTGCAATTAAGAAATATAGTTTTGAATAATTGAAATTTTTTCGTTTTCAGTCTCCTTTTAGACCAATCGGGAATTAGACCAAATATAATTCAGATTGGTCCAAATCTGAATTTGGACCAATCGGTATTTGGACCAATTGGGATTTGGACCAATCGGTATTTGAACCAATCAGAATTTGGACCAATCGGTGTTAGACCAATCGTCATAGACCCTGATGAAGTCACGCTTGTGGCTTCTTATAACTCCCTCAGGACAATGTCGATGTCGGTGAGCTCGAGTAGCTATTTTCTGGGAATACTGCAGCTGTAATGGCGGGAGACGTAAATGTTAAGCATCTATATTGAAATCACAATGTCATAACCGTAATTAAAACGGTGTCATTTTATATGGATATGTAAAGAGTTGAACTAATTTAATTGCGATAGATCCTACTCTGATCAGATCGCTCGCCTACCGATGGATTTCTATAAGCCATTCGTTATTTACACTGTAAATGATGTATCATCAGATCATAAACCGATCTCACAAAATTTTGATAATGCAAATATTGACCTTAGAGAGTCAAATATTGAACTCTTAACTTTTCAGAGAGTTTCTACACAAAAACTACACAATAATGTATCTAATACGGAAGAGGTAGGCAGATGTCCAAACAGTTACAAATAATTTAGCTTCCACATCCATCCTACTCCTGCAGACATTGCCATCTTTCCGAAAATGAAGATCCAATTGAAAGCTTGCCGTTTTCATACAATTGAGCAGATCCAGTGCGAATCACAGAAGGTGCTTAACTCCTTTCAACAAAAAGGCTGCCAGGACGCATTCCTGAAGTGGCAGGAACGCTGGACTCATTGTAATGCTTCCGAAGCAGACACTGCGTGAATCTATAGAGGCTAAGTCAAAATTAGTGGCCGACTCGTTAGGGGGGGGGGGTAGAGTTTGACAAATTCTGGGCGAAGACCATTTACCACAATGGTATATCGCAGTTTAGTAGGAGAAAAGAATGCGAAAAAACGTCAGTACGAATTTGAATGCCTTAGACATTGTGCCACCTGCGTCAGACAGAGTAAAAATATAGCAGAAAAATTGGTGATATGCGGGGTCCTTCATCACTATTGGAAAAAGTGGACCAGTGCGCGAGCAGCAGCCGCCGAAATTTGCAGGGTGGAAGGCAAGGGTGTGACCAATGAACGGGCAGCACGACGGTGGTTCTCCCCCTTTTCGTCTGGAGACATGGGCCTGGAAGATGCGCCAATGAGCGGAAGACCCAAAGAAGTGGATGACGCAGCCCTACGGCAACAAGTGGAAGCCAACCCAGGCAGCACCACCCGTGGACTAGCGGCGGACATCGGGACATCACAACCGAGTATGGTTCGACATCTGCACGCCATGGGAAAGGTCAACAAGAGCTGCCGAGTTGTGCCCTACGAGCTGACGCCCGCGCAAGCACAACAACGGGTAAAGGTGTGTCCTCAACTGCTGGAAAAAATCGAGGTTCTGCTACAAACAGCATACAGCCCCGACCGGGCACCTTCCTACTACTTTTCTCTTCCGGTCCATGGCGCACTTTCTGCGTGGACGGCGCTTCGCCAATGTCAGTGAGGTTGAAGAAGCCATGCGTGAAGTTTTTCGCCCAGAAACCGAAGGAGTGGTTTCGCGAGGGCATCCGCCAACTGACTGATCGTTGGATGAAGACCGTCGATGAAGACTCTACTTTGAAGATTAGCAATGAGTGGTTCCTGTCTGGTGCCCATTTAAAAGTTTGCGCAGTCACTACTTTTGACTCAACCTTTGTATTTAAATAAAGTTATTTTTCTTTAAATGAACCAGCTCCGGAACTATTGTGATCGTACATCGTATTTATTATTTTAGGGAAAAAGGAATATTTTTATCAAACGCTCTATAGTAGGAATACAGACGGTTGGTAGGGATATATTATAACACTCAGCATATTTATATGTGACGCGTGCGTTCATTTCACGTGAGCTATCACATGGAATATTGTTAGCACAGCTATTAAAATAGTTAGCAGTCGAACAGCGAGCTGAAAACATTGATTGAGTCATGCCACTGAAAACTGACAGGTATTGAGAATCTACATAGCAGTAATTTCCGATGTCAAATTCAGCTATTAAGAAATTATGAAAGCATGCAAGAAACGAGGCTTCGTAGTTTACAAGAAAGGGATATCAAATGTACTAAATAAAATTGGCTAACAATGACCGGCGCCATTCCTAACAGTAAAAAGCAGGCTAATTCGAGATCATCCACTAGCGGAAAGCTCAGGCTCTCGTAACCAGTTGTAACCCACAAACACAACGAGCCGCTGCACAGAAGGTACGGACATCTGGGTATACGATAAACACAATTATCAACCGTGATTTACAACTGGAGAAGCGGCCAAGAGCCACGTTCATAAGTTGTTGCCACGCCGCATTCAAAGCGACGGACCAACTGCCGTAAACTGTATCAACGATAGCTGGCGGATGAAATTTGAAAATACTAGCTGAGATTGAAGAGTATGCAACAAGATCCAAGCTGTTTTTTTCTCCCAATGTGTTCTAAAAAACTGGTACTTTGAATGCAAGGAAACATTTTCAAAACGATCGTAGCGGAAAACAGCTACAACGGCAATTAACTTTACACAAAGTCGAGTCAAAGGTCAAAGTCAAAGCCATGTGACATCAGACTGACGTTCTAACCCCCTTATTTACCCGTGACATCTCCAATTTGTTTTGATACAGAAGTAAACAAGTTATGGCTGCACCAAGACAAAGCGTCGAGTCATACCGACGCGTCAATTCGCATTTGCTGGAACGCATGCAAAAAGATACCGAATCCGCTCCATTCCATTTAGCGACATACCCGTCTAGTCGCCTATAGATTTTTGTGGCTTTGGCCTACTTAAACGGTCCCTCGCAAAGAGACGACCGTGAACAGCGGAGGGTCTTTGGAAAACTTGTCAACAGGAGTGGTTACGAATTGATCTTGGGTGTTCTGCGTCCCAGCCTCCTGTAGTGGAAACTGCAATGCAGAGTAATAGCAGCGATGCATGGCTATCAGATTGAAACACTCGATGGTGGCGAAAGGGGTTTTTCACTTTTTCTGGCCCACTGTAATTTTTTACCATGGATCCTTAACAAATCTCTATATGCAGCATGTTTTCTTATAAACGTATAAAACAGCCATTTGTGAAAATTCATCTACCAGAAAAGACTGGCAGGTTGAATTTCTTTGCAAATACAAAATCAAATTCAGATATACAATAATCATACTTACAAGCCGTGATCAAATAAAAATGGGAATACATGACCTCTGCACGTAATTTTTTAAAATGGAAATCACTAGAACGACATACATTGTTACATCATCATAAAAAGTTTTTGTAATCATATTTCTACTAATAATGACCCCTAAATTATGACTTCTTATGATCATATAATAACGTATGAGGTTTTAGTGCGCTGGCTTTCTTTCTAGATGTTGGCTTAACAGGGATAATTAATCTTTAGAGAATATGGTATTCCTAGTGGCTCATTTGCCTCTTTTCCGAAAGAGATATCATTACTTCTAACTCATAAGTCAGAATGAGACGAGGGAAGCCGAAACTTCTTACCCGTCAAATTGAACATCATATAGCAAGAATTGTCTTCTCTAACTTAGAGACGAAATAATTGAAGATAAAGAGCCATTGTATAATCCAGAGCAAACATTTTGTCACGCAACCCGGAAGAAGCGTGCATTAGTTTGTTATAAAAATCTAAATTCTTCGACACGCCCGTAGTTTCTCCCTAAGATTATGTATATCAAAACTATTTAAGGTATAATCAAATATGCCTTGAAACTGCGGAAGAATATTTTGAACACCTACAATAAACAAATATGTTATTTGTTAATGGCCCAATAAACAAAGAGAGAACACAATTCCACATAAATTCATTAATAACACGTTTGCACATTTCGGCGGCCAAGCCACCCTCTTCAGCGCGATACAAGCCTGATTCCTGTTTTGGCCTCCGAATGTGCATACTTGTTATTAAAGAATTTATATGGAATTGTGTTCTCTCTTTGTTTGTTGGCTCATTCATAGTCCACAGTTTCTGGCCGTTTATTTATTATTTATTGTTATTTTATTATCTGCTTCTATTTTTCTAGTTAAACACATGATGAATAACGGGTTGCATGATGAAATGGTCATCTGTATAATTGGGTATTGAGTATAGGTCAATAATGAAAAAGAAGATTAAGACATTCTCACCTCCGGCTACTTCACAAGAGAGAAAAAATATTGATCCTTCATTATAAGGCCCGACTGTAGACTTCATTTCAAAGCCTTTTTCTCCAAGGATTGTCGGTCGCTTTGGTGGGACTGAAATTACAAATAATAATTTGAATGCTGCATTAAAAATAAATTCAAGGACGTTAATTATCCAAACACGAGAGTTCGGGCAAAAGTCACAGCAACTATTTTTTGGAGAATTCGAGCGTAGGTGGAAAATGCGAAATACACTGATTGGAAGAAAGTAATTGGACTCTTTCGATTTTAGACGTTTTGTCAAATATCTAGCAAAATACTTGACGAATTATCCTGAAATTTCAGGGATGTAAAGAGGATGTAACACTTCATATATTTCAGCGAAGGATTTCTCCCGAAGGCAAATAGGAGACCAGCTACGAAGTGAACCAAAAATATAATTGTTGGGATCACCCTGTAAGAAATAATGCTTGAAATACGTTGTAGCTTTAGCATATGATTGTGAGGCCTATCTTATTTATTTGTTTCCATTTGTATGAGAACAGCGCGTATATTCAGGGAGATATAAAGATTTCTTTAAAAAAATCGAAATGTTTTCGTAAGTTTTTTGTTTATAAAATACAGAGTTTTCTACCCAATGCAATGGCATTTTTAATCTTGACAAACCACAGTAGAGACAGCACACTGCAAACAGAATCTAAAAATATTTAATATTTGATGAAATAAGAGCATTTATACTAAATAATGTTTAACTGCAAATGCGCAAGCTTTATCAAAATACCTTTTGCAAAGTTTATTAGCCAAGTGTATAGAGCTACTCCTATAAAAACTCCAAAGAAATATCCTGAAAATTCAGACAGATATCTTTGATAGAATGAGTTAAATTTCAGATGCTCTCAAAAATAAGCAAAGTAATAAGGGATTTTTTTCCAGATTTTATTTTTGGGCCGGATACCAGTGAAAACATATTCTTCTTATGCTAATATGAAGGCATATTGAGATCATGTCAGCGTAAGAAAAAGAAGTTGATACTTATGTCCGTCCAAAAAAAAAAATTTGGAGAAAATCCCTTATCTTTTTGTTTATTTTTGAGAGCAGCTGAAATTCAACTCATTCTATGGGCGATATCTTTCTGAATATTCACTATATTTGCTTAAGCTTTTTATAAGAGCAGCTCTATACATTTGGCTAATACATTATGCAAAAGACATTTTGGTAACTCTTGCGCATGCGTAGTTAAGCATTATTTAGTAAAAATGCTCATATTTCATCAAATATTAAGTATTTTTATATTCTGATTGCAGGGTGTTGTCTGTACTGTAGTTTGTCAAGATTACTGAAAATGGCATTGCATTGGGTTGAAAACTGTGCATGTTATAAACAAAAAACTTACGAAAACATTTCGATTTTTTTAAAGAAATATTTATACCTCTCTGAATATACGCGCTATTCTCATACAAATGAAAACAGATAAATAAGAAAGGCCTCATAATCCTATGCTAAAGCTACAACGTATTTCAAGCATTATTTCTTACAGGGTGATCCCAAACATTATATTTTTGGTTCACTTCGTAGCTGGTCCCCTATTTGCCTTCGGGAGAAATCCTTCGCTGATTTCCTCTTTACACCCCTGAAATTTCAGGATAATTCGTCAAGTATTTTGCTAGATATTCGACAAAACGTCTTAAATCGAAAGTGTCCAAATACTTTCTTCCAATCAGTGTATATCTACGGACATTTAAAATACGCCAACATTTTGCTCCTCTTGTTGATTAAGGCAGCTAATATAACATTACAGGTTTCGTGTTCCAGAATCATGAAACCTGTAATGTTATGTTTCATGATCCTGGAAAACGTGTTCTGGATCCAGAATAAGTAACAGAAATCAAAATAGAGAACGGCTATCTTGATAAACGAGCGTTGTTCAACTCGGTTTACATCCATTCTGCACGGCGGTTCATTAAGAAATGATTTATCATTGCTCTCTGTGCAACAACAGGAAATCACAGAGCCGTCGGGTGCTGTGGAAACATATTACTAACGCACGTTTTTCTTGAGACATGTGACATTTTGTGGTTTCATCCCATAGCAACTATTAGGGAAAAAACAGTAGACATGACTTATACCCCAATCCTCGTATATAAAAAATAGTACACTTCTTAATTTTATTATTCATGGTTACATATTCCATAAAGGACGAGTCTAAAATCACCAGAAAATAAAATAATTAAAGATCATTAACAAGAAATAACTGAATTTTGAAATTTTTTGTTATTTTTCAGGAGAATTCTTTACCAGTAAAGGAGGTAAAACCTGAAAAGTAAATGAGAAAACAACCAGGATAGATCATGAAAATTGAGTTATATTCCTCTTTACACGAAGATATTTTATTGACCTAAACGATCCTGCTACAAACGTATATGATAAGGGGCCATCCATACAAACCGTACATAATAAGAGGAAGGGGAGCAGAGCAAACGTGACCTCGCATGAATACAAGTAGTTCTACCGGTGATTCACCAGAACTGTCAATCACTGCACTATCATGAAAACCAGCTGAGAAAAAAATATTGCCTTACACTAAGGCCGCTGTTAAATAAATTACTGTTAAGTTGATGGTCCTTAAAAGAGCTTTTTTGTGCATTTAATGCGAAATTAATTTCCCTCAGAAGAATCGTAATGCTTCCTGATTCGGTATGTTGCTTGAGCACGTGGTTCACAAGGCGCATCTTAAACGGGAAAAATTAACGATAAATAAAATCTTGTAAACATTCCAAGGAGGAGCTTTAGCAGTGAAGCAGAAATACATTTATACATTGATTAAAAAGAAATTAACCCCCCCTTCCCCGAGTAGGGTAAGGCAGGATCTGCTATTTTTACTCCTTTATCTGCATTTTTACCTCTCCCCACGTTTTTTTTAATCAAAAATTGATTTTCTCGAACGTAATATGTAGAAATTGTAAGAATAACCTCCTATCTTCTTTCCTATCTCATCATTTCCAAATGTATCATGTGTTGCCATAGTTCTAAGGACTAAGTAAAAGCCACCCCCCCAAATCCGACCCCACTGGAAAAAATTGGGCCTAAACTCCATTTCAATGTAGATTTTGCCTAGAGGAATCTGGATACTGAATTTCACGCCTTTACGTAGCTTTAAGGTTCACATATCTATTATCCACATAACTGTTATCGTTTCTATAAATAGCACATAGATATGTTGCCCTCTCTGAATCCCATCCCCGTAATTCCGACCCCAGTGTACCAATCAAAACCAAACTAAATAGTAAGCTATATTCCGAATTTCAACCTTCTACCTCAAAAAATGTAGAAATTATGAAGGGGACGGACTGACATTAAAAAACCAATAAGTTGCTCCATTCTTCCGCTACTGAATAATTTAGATTATGAGCACTTGAGTAATCGTGCGTCGACAAAGCGATTTCTCCTGCGCGCGATGTCAATAATGCTTAAAAGATGAACAGAAAGTAACAATGTATTCCTTCTTGACAAATCGATTGTTATATGACAGAACATTATCTTGCTATTCTTTACACACTGTTTTGGCACGTGAATTCGGCTTGAAGGGGCCCACGAAAAATTTCTGAAAACAGAATTTGAAGAAGTTAATCCCCTTTCAAGTTATCGTGCAAACGGCGGACGGCCGGATTAACGTACAGACCAAGGGCACATTCTTATAAGTAGCTTTTAGGCGTGGATAAACGTACTGAAAACTTCTTTTTTTCGAGTTGGATTGAGTCATAGCCTACAAAGATAAAAGAATTTTCTGTCCGGCAGAAAGTCGAAAGCAGGAAGTGATGTCAAATAATTTTCTGCTTTGTAGTTTCTGCCGTTGTTTTTCGCATGTGGAATCCACGTCTTATGTAAAGCTCCTAATAAGGTAGTTGTGCAGTGAGTCTATGACAGCCGCTGATTGGCTGATGACCTTGTGATCTATTGTAGAAGGAGAGATTCTCATGACTTGTCTGTTGGAATATAGATTTTGTTGAAAAAATGGAATGTCAAAAATATTCTAATAATTTTTAAATTTGATATTAATTTAGAAAGATTTTAGATTAGTTTAACTCACAAAAAATTAAATATTAAATCTCAGTAGCAATTAAAATTTATTTATAAATATAATTATGAATTAACAATTATATAAACAAAATACTTGATGCGGCAACGGTGGAATCAAAATAGGTTGATCTCTTTAAAATTGAAATATGAGCAGACGATTGGTTCAGCAAACGTAATTTATTAAGTTTAGACAAAGAATGTTTGGTGAAATTACAAGTAGTCTCTGATATCTACTTCCTATCAGATTTTTACCTCCACCAATAAGTGTTTAGCCAACCAAAAGACGATTAGTTATAGCTCAAGCATACACCGATGATGACATTTGTGAATGATCTCTTGGGTTCATCTTCAAGCGACCGTCTTACACTTGCGATACCAGAATAAAACTCAGCTCTACCAGGAAACGTCCTTTGTAAAGTTTCAAAACATTCAGACATTTCTAAGTCTCAGAAACAATCATAGAAAACCATGACATGCAATGGCTGCTGATTCAACTTCTTTGTGTTTTACGTCTATTTGCCAGTGCGCGAGCTTTAGAAATGTGCCATCCAAAGACAATGCAACTTCGCATGCTGAAATCTTGCACAAGACCATATGACAGAGTGAAGTACTTGGAGAAAGTAAAACAAATTTGGTGGAATATGTGCTTTTTTCTTAGCTAAAAACCTTTAGAGTGGTCCTCGTATGTCGATTCACTCGCCCATCTTTCTGTAACATGTTTAGTCTGAAACCAAACATTTTCCCCAAGTCCCATTTAGTGGCCATGGAAGTAGCTTGAATTCATCCTCATGCTCCTCGAACCAGTTCGTGGACAATTTTGGCAGTATGGCAGGGAGCATTGTCCTGTTGAAAGGTGCCATCACCCTGAGGAAACGCTGTCGACATGAAGGGGTGTAGCTGGTCTGCGACGATCGTCAGTTAACGAAGAGCATTCAGTGTACCCTTCCAGCGGTATCAGTAGACTCAGACCATGCCATGAAAACATCCCCCAAACAGTCACACCTCCCCCACTAGCCTGTCGTCTGCCAACGATGGTATCGGGATGCCTGTTCTCAGATGCTTCCCGGCGAATTCTCCATCGTCCGTCCACTCTGTTCACCAGTAACCGCGACTCGTCAGAGAAAGCAACCTTTTGCCACTCGGCCGATGTCCAATGGCGATAGTCCATTGCGAATTGGAGGCGTTTTCGGCGATGCACAGGCATCAACATGGGTGCTGTTACCATAAGCCTGCTCCGGAGCTCCAACCTCAAGAGAGATCGTTGCACTGTCTTGGTGCTGACACGCATAGTGGCCCCACTGTTCATTTGCTGTGTCAGTTCCTCAACAGTGGCACGCCGGGCCAGGCGTCGTAACCGACGCTCGCCTCTATGATCGATGGCCTGTGGGGCCCCACAGTTACCTCTTCGGTTGCTCGAAACTGTCTGGTTCGTCCAGTCGCGATACACCTTCACAACGGCAGCCCTAGAGCAGTTCAGAATTGCTGCCCCCCTTGTCCCGATAGCCAATGATCATGCC
>JAHWFO010059745.1:254001-266331 GCA_023313115.1 Rhysida immarginata
CATAATTTTCCACTGCGTTACATTCTACTCTGTTTCTACACGTTACAATACACCTTGTAGATACAGAGATCAATCCGTATAGGTATTCAAACATAAAATTAGAAATGTTGTCACCGAAATGCAGCAATTTCGGAACACAAATAACACACTTATTGCAGTAATAATAATAGCACTAATCACAATTGCGTATTGTAACACTTTATCAGAAATGCCACTATTTGATGACGGCTTCTTGAAATATACAATCCACATGAATTTTCTGAAGGAAGCAATCTTTATTCCCATTGTCCAGCTTAAACATCCCACTTCTAAACATCCGATAGCCTCATCGAGAAAAAGCCTCTATGCCACTTGGAAATATGTCTTGGAAATAAGTCTCTAGACGGTAGCGGTTTTTACGCCGCGATATGACGCAATTCCACGCTAGTGGGAACCACCCCTTACGCTTGTATTCTGTTAGTGATGTGCGATACCAAAGAAGCATCGATACTTCCGGTATCGAGTACTTGAATAAAATACTCGATACCAATATCGAGTACTCAATGAGAAAGTATCGATAGTATCGAGTAAAAATGAGTATTTATTTATATGGTAAAATGTATTTCTGAGAGGACGTCGAACCTATACTGGAGCACGTGGAGGCTAACATCACTCATTACAATTAGACCTCACTACTATTATTAGGAGGCTATCATCACGTGTCCGAGTCATTAGCTTTTCTTTTTTTATTTCCCGTGCGCCCATAGAGCGAGGCGTGAGCTCGACAGCTCAACCTCGTTAGGAGAAATAAAAACAAACGCTTCGAAAGATACTTCCCTAATCAGTAGGCAGCCACTGGAATAAAAGCGTTAAAATATTCAACAGATTCTGAATTAACGCTGAAAATCGAACTTCTTCATTAGGTGACTGATAGGTTTTTTCAGTATCGGGTATCGACATGCAAAGTATCGATAGTATCGATATTTGAGCCATATTTCTATGCCCGATACTTGAGTACTCGATACCGGCAAGTATCGATACTTTTTGGTATTGGTATCGGTATCGGCACAACACTATATTCTGTTATACGCCGACGAAAGAGATAAATTGCCGTTCTCGTTTTCCCGCTCCTCCTTCGCAATCCTGAACTGCACCAAATCAATAAATATAGTTTGACAAAAAATAATGCGGATATAGACGAATGTGGTTCACATGCCATTGTCAACGTTCCCGCTTACCTTGGACGTTAAATTCGCTTAACTCTCTACTTCCTGCATTTCCAAGTTTTCTCTTTTACATTCCCACTAAAATCGACTGTTCTTTTCCCGTTGAAATTTTTACATGCTTATCTTTACTTTTCTTTCCGCTTCTTGGGAGAATTTTCTCTTCCGGGCCGAACAAATTTTTATCCAAGGGTTAAGCAAAGTAGATATGACGAAGCAGTTTCTGACCTGTACTCCGCAAGCTTGTTTCAAGTGCCGCGTCCATAAAATACGCCACAGTCGCTTTTTTCGAGTAGATGCACCTGCTTCAGTACTTCCTACAATCCGATCCTGACACACTTACACTGCTTGACAATTGCTAAGGAACGTGCGCATTCTGCTATTAGGGGCGCTGGGAAATAATGCAGGACGCGTCAAAACGCACAATTCCGAACCAGTTTCGAAATTACCACACACGTGTCATGGGAAACAAAGACCCTAGCGCCGCCGGTACTTAAGTTTTTCGGAACTGTGGATAACTACCTTAAGTGGATACAGCACTTAGGAATTCTAGCTTAAGTGGATGGCCTTATAACAGTTTAGACAGTTTCTTCATCTTTACGGCCCAGTGAAGAAGGGCTTATAGAGGGAGGCATGATCGACGCGATCCTCCGCCTCCTGCTCAGGGTCGGGCACAAATAGAGATTTTATATAATAACTTTATTGGAAAGTAGATTTAGTCGTCCCTGTAGCGCAGTGGATAGCGCGCTGGACTTCTAATCCCGGCAGGGATGTATGTTTTATTTTTTCGTGAAATTGTTTTAATTACGCGTCAGTTTTATTGTTTTATTGGATACGAGGTCAAACCTAAGCCTTTCTTACATAAACTTACAGATGCAGCTTCAATTTCGGAACTGTTATTGGCCCAAAACCCCACTTTTGCAATCCGGAATTAATGAGATTCCGTGTAGTCAATTCTCCAGCCTTGCCGGCCAGGTGGCCGAGAGGGCTAGGGCGCAGGCTTTCTAGTTCTCGAGTCCGCCTGGCCGCGGGTTCGAATCCCGCCGTGGGCATGGATGTTTGTGTTTGTCTCGGGCTGCGTACAGATATAACTTGTGTAAAAGGCGCAAAATGACCATAGTAGTCGACGCCAAAATTTCTAATCAACCAACCAACCAACCAATTCTCCAGCCTCTACAGAGGAGCAACGTGCAATAACATACAAACTAGGTTCAAAGAACACACAGCCCACGCAATGTTTGGCCGCCCCGAGAGATCCGCGGTCGCTAAAAATATGCTTGGAACGGACCATGAAGTTCTGAAGCATAATTGTCGACTCCTTGTCAGAAAATAAAAGTGAGGATCGATCGAGGAGAGATCGAGACAAACAGATGAAAATAGATAAAGAAATTGTAAAAGCGCTTTACAGGAAAGACACCCCCGCGAAGAATAGGAGAAAACGGGAGAAACCAAGTGAGGAGAAAGGAAGAAAACGAAGGATAAGAGTGTAAATTCAGAGAAAATGAAGTAGAAATTTTTCGATCTCGAAAGAGTACGGTTTGGAAAAGATTTGTTGGGGAGAAATAGAGGATAAGACCGAGAATGGGATAAGCAGCATATAGAACCGTGGAGGACGAGAGAAAGGAGAAAGTTTGTTAACAAGGAGAAGAAGAACGACGAGAGAATTGAAGTTTCGAGAAGGAACTGGAATTGGCTGCGAGTAAGAGAATAATATAGACGGTCTACGAAAAAAAGACTTTGGAAACTTGTGCGAAAGGCGAAATTCAGCTAACTTGAAAAGTGAAGGAACCGTATGGAACGAGCGATATGGTGAATGGATATCAAGTTGTTGGCTACAGGGATACGACGAAGAAAACGAAGCCGAAGTTAGAGAGCCGCCTCGAGAGCGACTACGGAAAGGAACCGGCGTTTCACGTCGAAGTAGCCCATCAGAAAAGTGCTACGAATGTCTCACAAGGAGACCAAGCGGCTTCGCGTTGCGCGACTTTCGAGCGAACACTAGCCAGATATCAAATAAACCATTAAGGAATGACATAACCAAGTACCGAAAGGTTAAACTAAACCATGCGTGGAACTATATTTTTAAACTGCCCTATGTTATCATTCTGTTAAAGGTCTTCTGTGTTTCTTCTGTATTTCATCTGAGTTTCTTCACAAGACCTTTGTTTCATTTGTGTTTCGTCCTTCAACATTTACTTTATCATTGGGTGACTTTTTTCATTGTTTATATTACTTATTTTAATTTATTTCTTTTATTTAATTAAAAGAGTTTTATTTGTCTTAATTAATATATTTAATCACAACTCCTACGTTTATAAAATATTACGTTATATTCATTCATGACACATTATTGCAAGTTTGTTTGATATATTTCTAAAGATATCTCCATTGAAAATTACTAGGTGGAATCTTAAAGGTACCATTTGTGCACGTGCTATTGAACACATTAAGATAGTATTTGTAATTGATTCGTGCCATGTACCATGTTCATCGACTGGCGAAAATAATAATAAATAACCGCATCTATCTCGTCATTACGATTTGTTTGATATATTACTCAATATATCTTCGCATTCAAAATTGCTAGGCGGAAAAATAGAGGTACCATTTGTGCACGTGCCAATGAACCGATTTAGATAATATTTGTAACTGGTTCGTGCCATGAACCATTTTCAATGACTGACGAAAACAGATTTTGAAAATCTTTTATAGCCACGGAGAAGTTTGAGTTAAAGACGGACAGACAGACAGACAGACAGACACGTTTCCCCACACTGATATCATAAAGCACCTTTCGGTATTTATTAAACCATTAAGGAATGACATAACCAAGTACCGAAAGGTTAAACTAAACCATTCGCGGAACTATATTTTTAAACAACCCTATGTTAACATTGTAAGTTTCTAATGGGCCATAAAGATAACATTACATCACGTACCTTTGAACCAATGTCGACTATGATTAATTTTACGTTATATTCATTCATGGCACATCGTTCCAAGTCGTTATATATATCACATGCCATATTTTAGCATTGAAATTCCAATGAGCCATAATGGTTTCACTATACCAGGCTCCTTCAAACCAATTTCAACTACCATTAAATTTACGTTATGTTCATTTGAGACATATCATTCCAAGTCGTTTGATATATTACATGCCATATTTAACATTGAAAGTTCCAATGAACCATCATGGTTCCAATAAACCAGGTTCCTTGAAACCAATTTGGACCATCATTAATTTTACGTTATATTCATTCATGACACTTCATTCCAAGTCGTTTGATATATTACATGCCATATTTTAGCATGAAAGTTCCAATGAACCATAATGATTCCACTAAACCAGAATGGTTCCATTAAACCAGGTTCCTTGAAACCGATTTGGAATATCATTAATTTTACGTTATATTCATTCATGATATAACATCCCAATTTGTTTGATATATCACATGCCATATCTCATCATTAAAAATTTTTGAGGGTGTCATAAGATTGCCATTAGAGCATTTTGTGCCAATGAACCGATTTAGATAATATTTGTAAATTGTTCGTGCCATGAACCATATTCATCGACTGAGGAAAACAGATTTTGAAAATCTTTCATAACCTCGGAGGAGTTTGAGTTACGGACAGACGGACAGACAGATAGACACGTTTCCCTATAGTGATAGCATAAAGCACCTTTCGGTACTTAATAAGTCCGATGTAAGTGTGCGATACATCTGACATATTCATTTACTTGTAAGATATTGTTAGACTATCTCTTCTACTTATATCATTGTGCGACGGGAAGCCTTAAGATAAAGTGCGTCGGTTAAGGGGTTTTATAATGACCGCATCATTAATGCATGATATTTTATTAACGAACCAGTTACAAATATTATCTAAATCGGTTCATTGATACGTGCACAAATAATACCTCTATTTTCCCGCCTAGCAATTTTCAATGGGAAGATATATTGAGTAATATATAAAACAAATCATAAAGACTAGATAGAAGCGGATATAAATTACTATTTTCGCCAATTAATAAATATGGTTTCGGGAATGAACCTTTTTGAAAATGGTTGAAATCGAAACAATGACACGTGCTCTAATAGTACCTTTATGACACCCTCAAAAATTTTCAGTGCTAAAATATGGCATTTAATATATCAAACGAGTTGGGATGAGTTGTAATGAATGAATATAACGTAAAATTAATGATATTCGAAATTGGTTTCAAGGAACCTGGTTTAGTGGAACCATTATGGTTCATTGGAACTTTCAATGCTAAAATATAGCATGTAATATATCAAACAATTTCGAATGATGTGTCATGAATGAAGATAACGTAATATTAATGATAGTCGAAATTATTTCAAAGTTACGCTGTTTAATGGTTTCATTATGGTCCGTTAGAAACTTCCAATGTTAACATAGGGCGGTTTAAAAATATAGTTCTGCGAATGGTTTTGTTTAACCTTTCGGTACTTGGTTATGTCATTCCTTAATGGTTTATTTGTTTCATGTTTGTGGTAGCACATCCCATCAGCAAAGCTTCGCTTTGGAATCACGAGGAAGAACCGACTGCCAGTAAAGGTGTGCACTGAGACCCGACTGCAGATTTGTAGGACTGGTGTCCGACATTTATAAATGTAAGATATTTACGTACCTTAAGAGCGTTAGCACCTATTAACAATACTCTACATTCAACGAAGTGACGAAGCGTTGTGGTCAGTCAAAATTAGCTGACGCAGAGCCATCTCTACTATTCTGGTTGACGACCCAATGTTAAGTATAGGCAAATAACGTTGATTTACAATCAGAGGAGGGAACTCTATTCATAAACCATGTCCTGCTGCGAACTAGGGCGCCACATGTCCTCAGTGCCATGGAATAGCGGACGACTACTCTCTTTAGCATGGAATTTAATAAGGATCTTAGTGACGCCATCTTGACATACAAAACAAATCTCCTTCGATAAAATGGCGATGGTGAGCGTTTGGATTGCCTTTTTTATCGTTCATTGGCTGTTTTTCATACTGCTTCGCCAATGAGGGATCGCAGGAGGAGGACGACCGATGAGTGACCATTTGTTTACTCTCGATAGCCTTCGATTTGATGACATCACAGGCGGAGTTCTTCTTCAATTGACATTAGACCACTTATAAACGAGAAAGCTGCTAAAATACCTTTCTCTGCTCAAAGCTTCCTCCCGGTAAGCCCTCTGATCACTGCAGCAGTTTCGGTTGTTTATTTCCCTAAAAGGAAACAAAACGTGATGTTAATACGTTGCTCTTTCTTGTCCCCCATTGAAAAACTCCCGAACACGCCCAAGAGCGCATAAGTAAACAGCCACACAGTCTGCTCAGATGTTTCGCCAAGGACCACGTTTGGCTTATCTAATCCAGAACGGTGTCTGGGCAGGAACATAGTGGATGAAATCAGAACTAGGGCACATTATGATTCCCTCCTCTTATGTACCAGCATTAATTTTAAGGCACGCGCTAGTAAGATCGTTTTACTTTATAGTGATATTTTAAACATCTCTTTTACTTTACCAATATTGAATGAAGGTCTTTCTTCCGTTGATGATTTTTGCTAGACGAAGCAGAGGATTCGGGTCCTATGTCTATAAGATAACCGCAATAATTGTCACTTCCGGTTGAATGCTTGCCCAACAAATTGAAGCACCGTCCATCATCGGATATACAAGTAATAAATTGAAATTGTGCAACTAGTAAAATGCTTTGAATTATTAAAGGAAAAGATAGTTATCTGGCCCCCTGCTGCTAAATTGCCCATCCCGGTTAATAAATCAATTATTAATGGTGTTAGGAAATGGGTAGAATATTTATAATATTATAAAGCCACAATTAAATTTATATTAACAATGTTAGAGAAAAAAATTTAACAATAAAATTTATGAACAAAATCCCTTTTGAAAATACAAATATTTAAATTAAATGGGAAATTACATGATCAATTCCGAAACAGAAGATTAAATAACAAAGATGGATTCCTTGAAAAACATTCCTACCCAACCCAAAAATAAACTCCCCCATCCCTACCGGGATTCGAACACGGGGCCTCTAGATTAGAAGTCCAGCGCGCTATCCACTGCGCTATAGGGACGACAAGAATTCTCTAAAGATCGTTTTTAAATATAATTCGTAATTATTTCTGGCTCGGAAGAAAGGAGGAGGAGGACCGCGACGACCATGCCGCCCCTTAAAGCTCTTCTACTTTGGGCCGAAAAGTTGAAAAAAATGCCCCTTTAGCTGTTATAGAATGAATGCCCTGAGAACCTCAATGTTACAGCACGACTTATTACGAAAAAGACAGGCATCGGCAGTGCTAGTATAATTGTTTTCGATGACACGTGTCTTGTAGTTTCGAAGCTGGTTCCGAATTGTGCGCGTTTTCCCCCGGAAGATGCGAAGTTGCAACTTTAAAGGTGTAAGCTTTTCGCTTCCTGTTGACACATTTGCCGGTAAAACAGTACTATCAATGCAACAGTGACGAAAGTTTTCTTATCGTTTGGTTTTTTATTTTTTCATCTTTTGTTTTAATTATTATAGAAAAGTGCAAAAGAGACTACGGTTGTAATGTACAAGGTATCTCTAATCGGAATGAAAAAAAATACTAGCGTAATCCTTTGCATGATGACAAACTAATATTCCTTACACAAAATGTTCAAAACTCAAATTTTGAAGGTCTAAAAGTTCCGCGAAGTTTGCTAAAAAGCTCGCGGAAATAATCATTTTATCTTAACAATTGCCGCGTAGCCTAGCGTGATAGGAAGAGAAGGAAAGTTCATAAATGACATCACAATGCAAATTTTTTTTTTAGAGCCGAAATTTTGAGTTTAGACATTTTCGTAAGAAACTTTTTGCTTAAATTGATGCATGGAATCACAGTATGTATTATTGACCTTCCATTTAGAAATACCCTGTACAACTAATAAGATGACGTCTTTGACATATTCAACGTAAACAGACATTAGCTTTTATTCTTAGTACCTGTTCTTGTTGTTTTTCTTTTTATTTGGGCTACAATATATGTTTATGGTTTGTAATGAACATTTTGGTTTCATTTTATTTGGTGATAAATGCAGTCGTAGCTGTAAACTAGGTTGTGGTCTCTGTAGTCGAGGCCGAGTTGATTGGGATCCTTGTTTATCTAGTCACGAGGCAGAAGCCATGTTAAAACACCTAGTCTCCCCTGGTCAGGAAGTCCATGCCGTAGGCCAGGGTTTGCCGCATAAATAAACAGTTGTTAATATTAGCATTAATCAAAGGTTGTGGCCGCACTTGCCTTTATTGAAAATATTTCGCTGTGCCTATGTAGGCTGCGTGTGAGAATGGCTCGTGTATCCAAGATATTGAAGAGGTGCTTGGAGATTTGCACGAGATATTTGAAATGCTGGGAGCCTGCAGGCTTCAAGATGGCGTTTAGGAGAATGGGCCCCCCGATGTGCATGGGCAATGTGGCAAGTTGGTTGTGAGCTGAAACCGCTATAAGTATTCCAAGTACGGACCCATGTCGGTAATCATCTGTGTGACCAGAGGATGCAATCGGATGGCATCGGTCGCTACCATGGGGTAAAAGTTATATACAGTTATCTCTTTCCTGGAATTTGCCCATTCCACTTGCCATTTGTTGAATATTTCTCTGAATAGGGAGGGAGCTTTTCAGGTGGCTGACCGGTGGTTTAATTCTAGCAATTGCGCCCGCCAGGGACAACGACGCTGCCTTCCTTGCAACCGCGTCTGCCAGCTCGTTGCCAGGGACGCCTGCATGAGATATCGCCCAGCGTAGGGTAAATTTTTGTAAATCCATTGTTTGTATTAGTTCTTTTCTGACAGCGATGATCTGCTCGGAGGAGCCCTTGTTAGGCATGATTGCTCTGAGTGTCGACAAGGAGTCTGACAGCACCGCCACAGTCTTTTCTGGTGGCACTCCTGACTGATTTAACCATATCAGCTTCAACACAGAGCAATAAGGCGATAAACTGAAAGACTGCCTACGGGTCACGGTAAGCCCTCCAGAACAATAAAGGCCATCCTGTTTTGCCGCCATTGTGCTACCTGTCTGTTTAAATTTAGATGTCACAGGTAAGATCGATACTGCTCCAGCACTGCACATTGATGCTTTGAGCTTCCCATGAGAGGAGAAGGTGATATTTAGAAAACCCACTGTGGCGATGGTCTGAAGTCTGTGGCGAAAGAGGGGGAACAGATGATGAGGTCGGCAGCCGTTAATGACTTGCAAGGCCTCCGTGAAGACCGTGCGGCAGGCTCTCGCCAAATACAGAAGGAAAGGCCGCTGAGCAATCTGGAGGCGCCCTATGGCTCCGTTCCGTATAATATCATAGGGTTAATGACGTTATTCAACAGAGCCTTGTGCGCCGTAGTGAAGGCCTTGCGTCCATGATAGGGTTGTGTACGATGGGAAAGTAGTCGTACCAGAGCCAACAATACTACGACCAGCAGTAACCAAGAGAAAGAAACTGAGGAAATTATAGAAAATAGATCCGAATCGGAAGATGCCATTAACCTGAACAGAAATCTTGAAAAAATGAACTCTGATTGCCGGAGCAAAGAATGGGTACAATGTCGAAGGAGGCAAGGGTGGGTTGAGAGTGACTAAAAGGATATTATTTCTGCCGTTTAATAAAATAATGCAAACGCGAAATGTCATTCTGCAAGAATTAAACATTAATTATTTTTATTTTTTTATTTTTAGTTTTTCATAGCAGAAATAGGATTTTGTTTATTTTAGTTCAGAAAAACTCGTCTAAGTTTCATTTTAAATAATAATGTGATGATGGTCATTTTTAAATGGTGAATCGAAAGTACCTAGCACTGTTCTGTGGATGAAAATGAAGTTTCTCGTGCAAAATGTCGAAATCTTAACCCTTATACCGCAAACACACCGCGAAGTTTGTTAAAATCTCGCGAAGTTTCGTCATCATCTGAAGAAAAGAACTGGCCGAGCTCATTATGAATGAGGGAGCAAGGAAGTTACAAGAGACGAAACATATCACCCCAGATTCTTGCAAACCCTCCCCCCCGCCCCCGATTAAGACGCGCTTATTGGGGTGTTGAAATGCGTACAAGGCAGTGGAGGAATGTGTTTGAGTACCAACTTGTTAGGCAAGACCTTGCAGCAGCGCGTATTGGTAACGAATTCTTTCAATCGTGCAATGTCTTACACAAATGCAGAATACAGTGACATGCACCTAATTTTCGGAACGTGTAATGGCAATATCGACAGCTTTTCCCACTTCGCCGCCATCTTGATCGACAACAACCCCGGAATTCCTCTCCGACGGGTTCGCCCGACTAGTCGTGCGTTGGGCCAATGCGTGGAAAGGGATGGGGACTATGTCGAAAAGTGAATGGTGCTTTACAAAGAGGACAAAAGTAAGTATCAGATATAAAAAGAGTTTTGAAAATCGGTTAATAACTAAAAAATTTACAGTCATGGAGGCATTACTTTTCAATATGCCCTCGTACTTTTACTCCTAGTGCTGGTACTGTTCATGAGTGAACCACATCTACTGCAGTGATAATGAGGAACTTTATGTTCATTTTGACCCACAGAACAGCGCTAGGTATTTTTGATTCACCATTTTAGAATCACCTTGTATATTATTAATTACTAACTCTAATGTTTTGCCTATTGAATGTTGATTTTATTCATGACTTTAGGACAAATATTTTTCCCTTCATTTAAAATGGCCTCCAGGGTGCCATAATACACACAGCTCATCTGTTCTGTTTGGACTGACCAAAAACCATATGACTATTCAAAAACTTTGAGCATGTTATTTATTTCAAAAAATAGGACTTCATCCCAACAAAATAGTCTTTGCGCTATAAAACCTGGTTTTAGATAACTTAGAATTTTATTAAAAATCACAAAGAGGGGGTATTACCACCTTTTCCTCTACCAATTTATTTATTAAGTACCGAAAGGTGCTTTATGCTATCAGTGTGGGGAAACGTGTCTGTCCGTCTGTCTGTCTGTCTGTCTGTCTGTAACTCAAACTCCTCCGAGGCTATGAAAGATTTTCAAAATCTGTTTTCGTCAGTCGATGAATATGGTTTATGGCACGAACAAGTTACAAATATTATCTAAATCGGTTTATTGGCACGTGCACAAATGGTACCTCTATTTTCCCGCCTAGCAATTTTCTATGGGAAGATATATTGAGTAATATATCAAACAAATTGTAATGACGAGATAGATGCGGTTATTCATTACTATTTTCGTCAGTCGATGAATATGGTACATGGCATAAACAAATCACAAATATTATCTAAATCGGTTCAATAGGACGTGCACAAATGGTACCATCACGACCCCACCTAGCAATTTTCAATGGAGAGATATATTAAGTAATATGTCAAACAAATCGTAATGACGAGATACAAGCGAATAGAAATTACTATTTCGGCCATTGATAAGTATGGTTCAGGAAATGAACCATTTTGAAAATGGTTGTAATCGAAACATTGGCACGTGCACTAATGGTACCCATATGACACCATCAAGAATTTTCAAAGATAGGATATGGCATGTAATATATCAAACAAACAGGGATGATGTATCATAAATGAATATAACGTAAAATTAATGATAGTCCAAATTGGTTTTAAGGAACCTGGTTTAGTGGAACGATAATTGTTCATGAGACCTTTCAACGCGAAAATATTGCATATAATATATCAAACGACTTGGAATGACGTGTCATAAATGAATTTAACGTAAATTAATGATAGTCCAAATTGGTTTCAAGGAAACTGGTATAGTGGAACCATTATGGTTTAGTGGAACCATCATGGTTCATTGGAAACTTCAATGCTAAAATATGGCATGTAATATATCAAACCATTTGGAATGAGGTGTCATCCATGAATATAACGTAAAATCAATGATAGTCGAAATTGGTTTCAAGGAACCTGATTTAGTGGAACCATGATGGTTCATTGAAACTTTCAATGCTAAAATATGGCATGTAATATATCAAACGACTTGGAATGAGGTGTCATGAATGAATATAACGTAAAATTAATGATAGTCCAAATTGGTTTCAAGGAACCTGGTTTTGTGGTACCGTGATGGTTCATTG
>JAHWFO010059745.1:266431-293221 GCA_023313115.1 Rhysida immarginata
TCATGAATGAATATAACGTAAAATTAATGATAGTCCAAATTGGTCTCAAGGAACCTTGTTTAGTGGAACCATTATGGTTTAGTGGTACCATTATGGGTCATTGTAAATTTCATTGCCAAAATATGGCATGTAATATATCAAACGACCTGGAATGAGGTGTCATGAAAGGATATAACGTGAAATTAACAATAGTCCAAATTGGTTTCGAGGAACATGGTTTAGTGAAACCATTATGCGTCATTGGAAATTTCAATGCTAAAATATGGCATGTAATATATCAAACGACTTGGAATGATGTGTCATGAATGAATATAACTTAAAATTAATGATAGTCGAAATTGCTTCAAAGATAGGTGGTGTAATGGTCCATTAGAAACTTACAATGTTAACATAGGGCAGTTTAAAATTGAGTTTCGCGAGTGGTTTAGTTTAACCTTTCGGTACTTGGTTATGCCATTTCTTAATGGTTTATTTATCTTAACAACTGATGCTATTACCAAGATTTTCAATACAATTTGTTTTACGATTTCTCTACTGCCTTCTTATTTCTGTCGAATCTTTTAAATTCTTTCACTGCAAAACACATGACATTGTCTAATCACTTTTATACCTTCTCCGAAACACATATTTGCAGAGTTGTATTAACCAATATCAATAGAAGTTACCTTCGAATTGCAATGCGTCATGTAAGGCATTGATTATGAAGTCATAGGAAGTATTTGGGTTGCTTAAGTTCAATTTATATAATAAATGTTTAAAATGTAAAGGGTTAGGGTCTAGATGTATCCCTGATATGACTTCAACAAAAAATTGGACCAATTTTTACTAAACTTTTTTTTCACTTCAACACAATTTTTTTTTGCCCTTAAATGTTCCTTGCGTTTAAAGCGTATATTCAAGGATAAAACATTATATTAATTATCCGTATATCACATTATCGATTTCACGATTTGGATCCAACGAAACGACGACGAAGGAGGTAATGTGATTGTACAAGCTGCATTCTGTCCTTTACGGAAAACTCGAATCGTCATGGAATATAATCGTTCCGTTAGGGTTCAGTTTGTGACAAGACTTATTGCAGCTTAATATGTAATCAAGCATGTATGAGTTTGTCTTTTCATTTTTCAGGAATTTGTCATATTTACTGCATGCAATTATATCACCATACAGTTTTGATCCCCATCATGACTTCATCGATGCATTATAAATAAAGGCATTTTGTTCTGGAGGTCGGGTTGAGCAAAAAATGTCAGATAAACATAATTGTATTCCAATTAGGTACAGAATTACAATTTTGTATAACTTAATAGGATTAACCTCATATACATTTACTAGTACAGCACACATACTCCTAACCCTAACAATAGCCTTTCCACTATGAATCTCTTTCATATTATTCGGGTGCAATAGCAAGCTCATACATGCAACTACTATTAAAAGCGAAGTACAATCTATTAACAATCACTTGTTAGGTAGCGGGAAAATGGAGCTACTTATTTTTTCACAATGTCCGTCTGTTTATCCGTTCGTCCGCCGTCCCCTTCATAATTTCTACATTTTTTGAGGTAAAAGGTTGAAATTCGGAATGTAACTTACTAAGAGCATGTACAGTCAACTGCTGAGATTGAGACCCCTGAAGCGGCCAGTCTATTCATGAAAATAGGTGAGCATGGTGGGGGGGGGGGTGACATTGGACTTTTTTTCGCCCATTTTCATCAATGGACTGACCGCTTCAGGGGTCTCGATCTCAGCGGTTGACTGTACAACTTTACTTTTACTTTGGTTTTCATTGGTATACTGGGGTTGGGAGTCAGAAGTGAGGGTCGGAGTTTAGGGGCTGGCCATGCTTGGTCTTTAGAACTATGGCAGCATTTGGCATGAGATATGTCATTCGATTGGAAATAATAAGACAGAAAAGAAGACTGAGATATTTTACATTTTTTAAATATAGGGTGAGTTGAAAGTCGCCCACATCAAAGTTTAGTTGCCTGTAAAAGTACCAGTTTGAGAATTTAAATGAGAGTAAATTATCACAGAGATTAGTTGAATTGTTGGCTTTTATTTTTAGCAGGCAAACTTTTGGTGTTACAATAAATGTTGGAAATGACGTCCGTTTTCGCGAATACAAAAGGGTGTTCGTTTTCCAAGATTTCGTGAGACTCAGCGAAGTATGGCAATATTGATATTAGAAATGGCAGTTGTAATGTTATTTTTCACCTCAGAAATCTTGTGTGGATTATCCACATAAAACAGAGAGTAAAGGGAAAGAAAGGAAAAAAAAAAGAAAAAAAGCAAAGCAAAGCACTAACACAAGTGTAAAAATAAAAAGAAAGAATAGTTAAATTAGGTCGGCAATGGACGATAGCATGGGGTGTACGTCGAACTTTGTTTGGGAATCGATGAGTTTATCTAGTGAATTACGCCTAGCTTTATAGATTTCAATTGCTTCTAAAATGACAGTCTTGAAGGGGTCTTTGGAAAGGTGAACAACGGACATAACGTCGTTCCGGTTGGAGAGCTTATGTCCATTGTCCAGAAGATGGAACGGCATATTCTTATCTTAAATCTTATTGCGATGTGCTCTTTATATCTTATGGAAAAATTGCGGGAGCTTAAGCAGATGTAATATCGCATTGGGTGCAGTCGATTCGGTAAACACTAGATTGAGAGTATATGTCAACGGTACATGGAAAAGGCGGGTTGAGATTACGTTTAGAGGATGGAAGGGTATGGAAGGAAACCCGTAGGTTGAAGGAAGCTATAAAATTCTTACCTTGTATGTCTACCGCAAACCTACCTCCTCTTCCAATCTTATCCACGCTTCCTCAGCCCATATTTCATCCCACAAGCTTGCTTCCTTCCGGTTCCTTGTTGATCGTGTACTTAACGTTCCCCTAAGCTTTCTGACAGATCCAACGAGTTCTGCAACATCCACTTCCTCGCCTCCACTAACGACTACTCCCAGTCTACTACTTCCAACATAATACGCTCCAGAAAGCGTTCCTTACGCCCCCCCCCCCCTGCCTGGTACAAACCCTACCAAATGGATATATATTCCTTTCCTCAGTCCTCATTGCTACCGCATTTCCAATTTCCTCGCTTCCTTCAACCTACAAGTTTCTTTCCGTACCCTTCCATCCTGTAAACGCTCTCTCAACCCGCCTTTACCCTGTACCGTTGACATATACTCTCAATCTGGTGTTTACCGAATCGACTGCACTCAATGCGATAGCTATTACATCGGCTTCAGCTCCCGCAATTTTGCCATAAGATACAAAGAGCACATCGCTTCTTACCTTAAGAAAGATAAGAAGTCACTATTTGCCGTTCCATCTTCTGGGCAATGGACATAGGCCATCCAACCGGATGGCCCCGTTACGCCCGTTGTTCACCGTTCCAACGACCCCTTCAAGACTGCCATTTTTGAAGCAATCGAAATCTACAAAACCAGAAATAATTCACTAGATAAACTCATCAATTATCAAACAAAGTTCGACGTACACTCCATGCTATCGCCCTATTGCCGACCTAATTTAACTATTTTTTTTATTTTTACGCTTGTGTTGATGCTTTGCTTTTTATTTTTTTTCCTTTTTTCCCTTTACTCTCTGTTTTATTTAAGCATGTGTAATTTTACAATGTATTTTACCAGTAATTGTTCCTACTTCTTTTTATTATTTTTTTTCTTATTCACTCATCAAGTTCCAACCAATCCCAACCATTCAACTAACTTTGCTTAAGCAATTTAGTTTTTAGTATCCAATCACTCAATGAATTTTTTATTCAATCAAACTATGATTTTGTATCCACCAATCATTGACTGTTTATACCAACATAATCTGTATATTACAAGGCATTTTTCGTGCCTCTTCATTTGTATGCTTCATAAAGCCAGGAATAAAAGACGAAACCGGTTTGAATTCTGTGTGTTTTCTTTCCCAATATGTACTGTAAGACCTCCCTCAACTTCATCAAAAATAACAGTACAGAGAATTCTCCTTCCTTAAACTGACGAAAATGATACGACGATTTGAAGCCACGGGTTCTTTGACTGCACGTCCAAGAAGTAGTTGGCTCTCAACATCCATTGCTGTCGCCCAGAGATTTCTTCACACGGGAAATGCGGTGCGCGAGAAGGGTCCCGACGGAACTGCCATTTCGTACAATAGTGCATGGCATCCCTACTAATTATCCTTAATCGTTTTCCGTACAACTTGCAACAAAACCATGAACTAACATCTCAAGATTTCATTAGTTATTCAAGAAAAAGGAACAGCAGCATGGCTGGCTTTTCACTGTGCTTTGGTCCGATGAAACGTATTTCACACTTTCAGGCAATGTTAACACACACAATGCCTTGTATGGAGCACGGGAAACTCACATGCCTTTGTTGAACAACCTCTAGATCGGTCAATAGTTTCAGTCTTGTGTGGCTTTATCGCTGATTTCGTAATCGGTCCATTTTTCTTGGAGAAGTCGCAGGGACCGTTCTAAAAACTGTTACCGTAACTGTTAGAGCACTGTTATGGACCAAGATCATTCTAGAATTGCAAGCGCGACAAACACTACAGACACTTTTATATGCACCATCGAATATTATTGCACCTGTCCAATGTCTGCTCCGCTCAACATTTCGGGAGAATCGTGCTCTCAGTGGAAAGTTTCCACATGTATGGCCACCCAGATCGCCCGATTTGACGCCTTGTGACTTTCAGCTATGCGGATAATTGAAATCAAAAGTGTTACGCGACCAAATCATCAATGGCGACATTGAAAGATTCTATCCGGCAACATGTGTCTGCCATACATACAAAAATTTGCTTAATGCAGTGAACAGGTGTGGTGTCTCGTCTGACGACTATGTTGCTGAATGACGCACGGCACATTGAACATTTGTAAGCCGATAGTTATTCGGGCTTTTTACCGTCCGAAAATGTGCATAAATTGATGTCTGTAACCTGATAACTCCATCTGTTGGTCAAAAACCGAACAATTTTAGTATTAATTGTTTTTTTCTGAAAAAAAAAGTCAGACTCTATTTCAATCGTTTCTGTGCAAACAGAATCTTTTATATACCTTTGTCTGCGAATTCTTTAGTTTTCAAGTTGTTCATGACTTTTGGATCAGCCTGTATATACTGTATAAATACTGTATACGCTAGCAAAACATTAAAAATATAATTTTTTTTTGATTTAACGAACTTTCAACAATAGCAGACACTTCTTCTACCAATCAATTTGTCAGAATGCGGCCAAACATATAAACGATTTAACGGTCTTTCAGCAATAGCGGACATTTTTCTCTCCAGTCAGTCTGTTATATAGAATCCGTATCGCGTAAACCCTGGGCTTTTGAAACGAGCGCTCATTGGTTAGGTTCCACTTTCACAAAGAGGGGTCCGAATCGAACATAATTTACTTAAACTTGTAATTCATTTTAATTCATTGAATCGCTTTTAAGTGCCTTGTTCCATAATTGCTTTGCCCGAATGTGAATAGGAAGATAATAGTAGAAATTGTAATTACGTTGTCAAGTAATTTCAGATTTCAGAATGAAATTCAATAAAGTGTTTCCATTTATCGCATGTCAGTTTCTCTTTATAGGAAGTGCAAGTGTGACGTCACTCATTGGTGCTCTTTCAGTCACGTGACTCAAATTGGTTCCAAACAAGTCTTCTCGCTTCGGGACTTAACATCGATTCCAACATAGAATAAAATCGGTTTGTATAAAGCCAACGTTAATAACACATATAAGATGTGAATATTGTAGAGTTCCTCACTGCTCAAGAAGAAGCTAAAACAGCGATTTACACATCTATCGTTTTCCAAAAGAAACAAAGATCAGCGGACGATGGCATTCTTTCTCTAAGAGAATAAAAAGTATTCCCAATATTAATTTATAAATAATATAACGGTATTACATGAATTATATTAATATTAATATTAATATGAATTATATTAATATTAATATTAATATGAATTATATAAATTCACATAATTTAAGAGATATCATATCATCTACCCGTTTCAACGTAAGTAGTACGTATATTGCGTGGTTCCCATTTCCTAGGCTCTCGGACTCTTCAGCGCACAAATGATGTCAGCTATTACATAGCGAGGCCAACTAGAAACCAGGCCTCGAAGCGAAAAAGTCACCTCAACATTTGGGTCCCAGCAACAATCCAACCTTCATTATTTCCAACAAATGGAAAAACACTGATTGTTAATATCTAAGATGGAGACCATGAAGATTGGATTGTTGTTCAGACCAACACCTCCTAGAAAGAAAGACAAACAACTGAAATATCATGCATTGTCAAACGTTCATGATTTTTACCGAAAGTCACCAAAATGGATGGATTTACAGTTTCGTTCACAGTTTTGTTAAAAGTTCATGATTTTAACCGAAAGTCACCCAAATGGGTGGATATTCAGTTGTCATAGACCCTAATAACGATGGTCAAAGTGAAGGATAACTTGGTGGAAGGGTTCGCCTTGCTCTTCCGAGTAAGCACTCTCCTGCCCTTTAAAGCAAAGTTTAAACAGTTTAGTTATCATTTCATTTGTTTGGCTTTCTTTCTAGGAGGTATTGTTCAGACCCAGATGGTCAGGTGATTTTTTCGATTCGAGGCCTGTCTTTCCGTAGCCACCGAGAAATAAGGCCTGTGCATTGTCACATCATCATTAACAGGGCTAATTTAAGACTTATTATTGGTAGAAATACGAATAACAATACCCTTCTGATGATGTGACAGTGTATGAAGTTTGAATGCACAGGCCTTGTCTCTCGGTGGTCAAGGTCTTTCCAACGCCACCTAAAAACTAAGGCCTGCTCACTGCTTGCTGACTGCGTCATAAAACGAGAGCTAACAATCCAACTTTCGTTTGTTTTAAGCAATGAAGATTGGATTTTCAACCCTGATTTGATGACGGATAATCAGGCTTTGTTTTTTAGGTGGCGTTGGTCTTTATCGTTGGCTTCGTGACGTAGTCACTTGTACTCCGTATTTAGATTCCATTCATCCTTACTTCTCCTTCGCAGCTATGCCAGATTTGGGTTTTTCTACTCAGGTCAGATCCAGTTTTTTTTTTCCTATCCCAGTGACATCTGCTGAGAAAATAAAAACCCAGAAATAACCAGAAAAAAACCAGATGAAAAAATACAGACATAAACTCAAGTTCGGAAAGTCATACGTATATAAATGTAAAAATAAACATGTATATAAATGTATAAAAAATAAACGTATATATAAACAACCCCTATTTAAATGTAAACAGCTGAAACATGTTAAACGTAAACATCTGAATGTTGGTTACGGTAAATGAAATAATTAAAATTAAATGTATTGAACGCATCAATTAAAATATATCAAACCAGAAAGTAAATGTAATACCTTAAAAAATTGTATACATGAACAAAAAATTAATAATATTAAAATTAATTGTATACATGAAGAAAAAACCCACTGTCTTTATAAAATGGACTGTGCTCTCTGCTGACATTGAGGTTATTCACTTGAATTTTCACATTTCTATTACATTTATATAAGAAACGCTTCTTTATTCCTTTTTGCTCAACCTTCCCCAACAAAATGCCAATTTTTATACACTGTTTGTGAATCACCCTGTGTAATAAAAGTTTAATATTATATGTATTTGTGCAGGAAGTAAAGTAAATATTCAGGGCTAGTTGAAGGATCGTTCCTAAGCACAAAAATATACTATGTGACATTGAAAATGCAATACCATGAACGCGTGGATAGAAAGTGATAAAATCAGCAAAAGAAAGAGACAGCAATGAACAATAAGTGATGTTTATTACAAGATGATACACCTATACACTGAGCGACAACACCGTGGGCGGCGATACAGGCAGCTATACGTGTAGCTACAGAGTCAATGAGCGTGCGGATTGTGTCCTGAGGGATGGATGTCCGTTCTCTGTCAATCATTTGCCAAAGTTTGTCTTCTGAACGCGCGGATGACAGTGAATGCAAGCGATATCCAATCGCGTCCCAGACGGGTTCGATTGGTGCTGGCCAGGGAAGCACGTGGGTAACAAGCTGATGCGTGTCGTGTGCGTTCGGGCGTTATTCTGCTGGTAAATGGCATTGGGCACTCGCTGAAGGAAGGGTAGAGTCACCGACGCAGTACCTCATCCAAGTATCGTTGGGACGTCAAGGTGCCATCAATACGGATCAGAGGTGACCTGCTATTGTAGGGCCCCAAACCATTTGTTTCTCGACACCATTGCAAACGTAGGCGTCTGTGACGTAGGGTCAATGCAGTCTTCTTAATGGACGTGACCAATCGATGAATAAAGGTCCTGGACAATACGGGAACATCTATTGTGTCCTGAACGTCGACGAAAGTGGCCTGGGGTTCGCCAAAGCTTGCGGTCGAATGCGCCTGTCCACACGTGCTGACGTCGCTAGGGCCGCACCGGAACCTCTCAAACGTGCCACATTCCTTTGTTCCATCCGTCTTCGCCACAGCCGATGCACCGTGGACGCGTGTAGGTTGCAGTCTGCTACGATTCGACGAAAGGACCAGCCTGCCCTTCTGAGTCCGATCACCATACTCCTCGTGAAATCGTTTGTCTGCTGGAACTACCTTGGTTGACGACGTCCTGGCATTCTCTGCAACTAAACGTTTCCTCAGCAACCAGAAAAAAAATTGGGAGGACGATTTATGCACAAGACAGAGAACCAGAAATATTGCCAATTATGCAAATTCCTTCCCTTTTATAGCATTCAAAATGCGCGGGAAAGTTTCGCAATTCGCATTATTTACATATCCTGTGAGCTGGATCAACCCTGCAATTTGCATATTGCCCTGCCCATTTGTTCATGGTGTTGCATTTTCAATGTCACGTAGTGGAGGATGAAAATGTTTCAGGAAGTTTCTTAATAGACGGCATACGTTTCGAGAAAATTTACATTGAAGTGTGATGACGTCAAGTTTTTGTTCGCATCAAATGAGTATATAACTCGGCATCTACGACAGCTATCTCCATGAAATGAATGGCTTAAAGCCCGTTAATCGTTCCAATTTGAGTCCCGCACCGAGCGCCTGTCTCCGAAAATACTGGTACATGCGCATAAATTATAGCTATTGCCAGTAACATCTTCCAGTAACATTACTGTCTTCTTTTGTACTTAGGAAACGATCTTCCAAGTAGCGCCCAACATTTAATTTAGATACGTTATCACAAACACTGAATTAAAGGCTAATAATGATTGTAAACCGTTTCTTGATGTCAATTCTAAGTTATTTATTAAAATTATTATTACAGTATTGAAATTTAGTACACTATGGTCATAATTGTACAGAAAATCGTCTGATAAATAAATTGTTGAAGGGATCAGCCTTAAAAGTGACCAAAGAGACTGATTATACTTATACCGCAATGTCATCAAAAACAAGTAAAATGTCGGATTACGCTTATGTTCTAAAAATAGGATTACCGTACAATATGTAGCCTTCCAAAAATACAAATCTCAACGGTGAATATAACTTAAACTAATACAATTAAAACTGAAACGATAATTTCTGAATTTGCTTTCATTTCTGTATGTTAGTTTCTGACTATGACTTTCTCAAGTTACATTTAAATGTCATCGGTCCTATATGCATTTTGGCATTTTTCTTAATACAATAAAGAACTGCCGATTTTTCTGTTAGTATTGGAATAATTTTAATGCTGTGAATTATTTATTGTATGTATCGAATTGTAACAATGATTGAAAAATCCTCTTATGTATTTCAATAAGAAATTCTAAAGTATATTTTAAAACCGTTTTTTTATAGTATGACAGAAACCTTAAGGTTCCTTTTGTGAATTTTGAAAAAGAAATAGAGATTTGCTTTCTGTGTTTGCGTGTCATTGACGGGGGGCGAGGAAGAGGCGCCGTTCCTACGAATCAATTTCTTCTAACACCGAAGCCGTCACAATCACACACACCCAGAGAAAGAGCGAATGATTTCTGTTTTATGGTTTAGGAATTTTCAATTTCTTTCACATGTTCAGCACAGGTGCGTGAGTTTTCCATTTCACTAAATAAAAATATTGGAACAATTCATCATTTTGCTTTCCTGCTTGATATATGATAGACAGCTTCATGGTACTGTGAAAGAAAGTTAATATTGCTCGTCGTTTTTAAAGTTTTAGATGCTCTATTTAATAAACTGTTTTGTTTCTTAGTGTATTTCAAACGATTGAATAAGGTTTCTTAATGTTACTATTTGATTATAATTTCATCAATTTATTTCGATAGAAATTAATTCAATCTCTATTCAGTAATATAAAATAAAATAGGGTTATATTCTACGGGTTGTCCCAATATTTATTTATTTATTTATTTATTTATTTATTTATTTATTTATTAGTACTGATAATCCAATACGTCCATCCAGGGCACACTTTGATCCTATTGCAATTTAAATATGTTATACAGCCTCACGAACGGAAATATTTTTCAAACTAGACTGTTAAGCTTTAAAATAAAAAAAAATTAAATATAATAATTTCTCTATCCTCGTTATTTCTTAGAGAAGTTTAAAATACATTTTCTTGAAACCAAATTTAACTTCTTTCATTGATTGATTTCTGAGAAAAGTTATAAATAACTTCTGATTGTAATTGATTAATTCAACGTTTGCAATGTCACAGGAATTGATTAATTAAGAGAAGGAGATAGAGTTTGTTAATTTTATGAGAATTTTGCTCACTTTCGAAAGTTAATTAAACGGCATTCATTATATTATGACTGGATAATTCATTAGATCCTAAAAGTAGGATCATTATTAATATTGTTGTTAATGCGATATTTACGAAGAAGATTATGATTAAAAATGATTAAGGCCAAATTAAACACCTATTTTTAAGTTCCAAATTTCTACTATTTAAATGGTTGGTTGGTTTATTAGAATTTTTGGTGTCGACTACTAAAGTCATTTTGCGTCTTTTACACTAGCTATATCTGTAAGCAGCCCGGGACAAACACAAACATCAATGCCCTTGGCGGGATTCGAACCTACGACCAGGTGGACTCGAGAACTGGAAAGCATACGCCTTAACCCTTTTAGCCACCTGGCCGGCCTATATAAATGGAAACCCATCTTTATATACCCATCTTTTTTTGTAAATACCGTATTATAAATTATAAATATTATTAATACCGTGTGTCTCAAAAGTCGTGTGCCAAATGGATTAATTTTAAAGGTGAAATAGTGAAGTAGAGGAATAATGCTGATAGGGGAACAGCACGTGATCTTCTTTGTGGAACATCTCGAGAAGCTGCAGACGAATTTCATCGCCGGCATCCTGATATTCCCAACCCCACTAGCTACACTTTTAAGCGTGATAAAAGAAAATTTGGATCGTGTGAGACATTGTCTTTGAGTGCAAGGTGCGCATTTTGAACATGAACGATAACCTTGCGAAACCGTGTGAACATACTGCCAACATTCATAAACTTTTCATATGGCACGCGACTTTTGAGACAAACGGTATTATAATTTTTAAAATTTCAACATTAAACATTATTTAATCTGCTTTGTATGATTGTATGTATGAATTCGTTTTTACCGGGATCTCCACCTGATTGGTTGGACATGTATTTATAGGTCGTTGTCAACAGCCCAAATCATAGCTCAAAAATATAGCCCAAATCATCACTTCGCTTTCGTCAAAATCTTTTAGTTTACAGTAGGCGTTGAAAAATCAATTTTGGAATTATGGAGTTTTTTGAGCATTTCTGGGTCTTGTCTTTTTTTCTTTTTTTCTCCAAAGATTGTAAAGAAAATCGAGAAAAAGAGCAACATTAGTTCAATTTTTGAATTTTATTATGTTTGGAAAAATTATTAAATAGAGAAAAAATTGTCCGTCTGTCTGTCCGTCCGTCCGTCCATCCCCTTCATAATTTCCGCAATTTTTGATGTAGGGTTGAAATTCGGAAGCTTACTATGGGTATGTGTACCTTCACTAGTTACTTTGGTTTTGATTGGTCCACTGGGGTCGGAGTTTCGGGGGCGGAAATTAGAGGGGACCAAACGTTCTACGCGTATTTATGCATATAAAGGAGTGAAATTCGGTATGCAGATTCCTCTAAGCAAGATCAATATTTCTATAAAGTTTGGGCCAAATTGTTCCAATGGGGTCGGAATTGAGGGGGTGGCAGTTACTTGGTCTGTATATCTATGGCAACATATGGCATATTATATATCATTCGATCGGAAATGATGAGAAACGGAAGTAGCTAGAGCTCTTTTACACTTTCTAAATACTACGTTCGAGAAAATCAATTTTTCGATTTAAAAAATTGGGGGGGGGGGAGGGGTTAAAGTGAGATAAATGGGTAAAATCAGATGATCTCAGGGCTTCCACTACTTTCCTATAACTTCCTCGGGAGGATTAACTTCTTGTTATTTTTTGATTGTATTATAATTGTTATATGTTGCATATACAGTCGACTCCGCTTATAAGCGAAAAGCATTTTTTTGAGCGCATTCGGCGGGACTCAGATATGAAAGAACTGTCACGTGGTTTCGGACCGCTTTTCTGAGCGTCAGAGTGATCGTTTCCCAACACTCTTTTATCTCAGAAAGAAAAGGCTTTACTTGAGAAGAAACGGTGGATCTAGGTGGATCTACTAATTTTAATTTACTTGAAAAAAAAATTAATTTCAATTGAGCAACTGAGCGTGCATGATAGTCGATCGCGATAAGAGCTTTCCATAAAGCCAAGGATGAAGGAGTACAGCGGGCGCCACCATGATATGGCTCCTGTAGCTTCTTTGATAGCTTCGTATCGCAGTGGCGCCGCCATGTTCATTCTGAGCAGTCAGAAAAAGATAAGCTTGCTGAGCTTCTGAGCTCAGAATTTGAAGATTCGCTGTGCCTAACACATTTTCTTCTCAGGTGGAGGTAAAAAAAATAAAAAGTGCTCGCCGAGCGCTGTTCTCTCAGGTCTCAACGCAGAATGCGCCTATTTTCCAAGGATTTTAAGCCTTTCCACAGGAAGTGATGTACCGCAAATGGATCGTTATTCTGTTTTACTATGACAAGTTTCTTCCATATTGGTTTATTTAATATTGTACTGTAGAACTTCTATTAATATTCGACTTTTGTGTCAAGTTGATGTCGCCCACTAAATAGCCCAATAGCCCAACACGTTTTCTTTTTCCCGCCAACAGGGTTTGAAAGTAGCCCATTTGGGCGGGAGATAGCCCAATCTAGTTACCCTGCCCGTAACTCTAACCGTTTCAATGCTACATTTTTCCGTTAGTTTTTGTGAGAACCACATATGCCTAACACTGGCGCTGCAGTCAGTTTCGGAGCATTTTGAGAGGTTGACAGCATTGAATTTTAGGATCATCGATTATATAATATGATTTTTACATCATTTTTCATATTCATATCCTTATATCATCGAGTTCTGGGAAAAGTAAGGTGGTTTCTTGTAATACAGGGCAATTTCTGTGCTGTCAAAATGTAAATAAAATAAAATAAAAACAACTTTACTTTATTTGAAACGTGGTATCAGGGTCTGTAGTAGGGGTGGTATCACCAAACATATCTTAAAAGTTCTCACTATTTAATTTCAGAGAAATAAAGTTCTCATGTTCTACATCCGGGATGCAAAAGTGGGTACCGTTCTCTAGTAAAACAAAATTCCTAAGACAGGCATTTTTGGGGATTCCTAAAGAATGACGAGAAAAGAGCGGAATGGTTAAGAAAGATCCCTAGAGATAGTAATGGTTGTTCTGTCTGAATAACGCTTTACTGTGTAACATACATTTTGACGAAAGGTATATAGTTATAAATGGATTTTGAGCTTCAATAATGAGCTTCACTTCTAAGAAATAGGATTTGTGAGCAACATCAAAATATATTCACTGTATCTTGCGTAACTTTTTATCACCCCTGTAGGCTTCATTTTCTAACATGTTCATAAAATCAGTCAGGAAAATGTCCAGATTATGCAATGGTAAATTTCCACTTATAAATTAAGCGCTCTTATATCAGATATTGCAATCTTTGCGATCTATAAATTCCATTCAATATGCCGTACAGTTAGTAGTGTCATTTGGCTATACAATTTATAATGTAACTTGGCCATACAATTACGCTTCAAATATCCGCTTTCAAATAAAAAAGAAACAGAAGATATTTGCGGGGGGAAAAAGTCGCGCGGTATAAAGTCGCTTTAGTTGATTCGCCTCTCACTTTGATGAGGCGCGCATTCCACATGGCACGGATTCAACAAGTTCATGGATCTTCACTATTTTTCGCCAGTCATTTTTCTTACGTCTATTTTTTCCAGTCCTTTTTCGCCCAGATCCTATAGTCATGCGGGGAGAACAGAACCTCTCCGTATGCCCCTCTCCAATATATCCCAAAGACTTTCTATAGGATAAGATCAGGACTATGAAGCTAGTTGATGTGTTGAAATGACTGGTCATCAGAACAAAATCAGTCAGTTACAATTTGAGCTCGGTAATTTCTGGCGTTGTCGTCCTGGAAAAGAACTCGTTCGTCGATGGAATATTCAGATACTCGGCTGACGTCATTTCATTGGTGCATAACGTTGCAGAACCCAGCCTAGACCAACAGAAGCAACCGGTTGCAACCCCAGACTACCGTACGGGCACATCGCTTCTTACCCAGATGTGTCCTCACTCTGAAATAGGGTAAAACCGGATCATAAGACCACATGACTTTTTCTACCGCACCACACTCCAATTTTTGTGCTCCGAGAGAACAGAAATATGTATTTTTATTAATATCACTGAAAAGCAGTTTTCTATGGCAGAGCAACTGCTTATTTCCATTCCTTTAAGTTCACGTCGAATCAAAAGCACATAAGGATATGACATCATCTCCTAGGCGCATTCTGCGTGTGGATATGACTCACTTGTTAAATTTTTATATCAGTTCTAATGTGTATTCTCTTCGGTTTGCCTTTACCATGCGCCTTAACGATTTCCTATCACGATTATTACGGATATATTTCCGACCACAGTTACTCCTCTTCAAAGTTGATGATACAGATCTTTCTTTCCAAGCTTTAATAATGCGTTGAACAGTTTTTACTCCAGTTGCTGTACACAGGGTTGTTAGGAATCTATTGGTAACAATCAGCATATTCATATCTGACGCGCGCGTTCATATCACGTGAGCTATCAATATTGTTATGGCAGGTATTAAAATAATTAGTATTCGAAGAGCGAGCTATAAATACGATTTATGCTACCGAAAATCGACAGGTGTTGGGTTGACTACATAACTGCCCTTTCCGAGGTCAAATTCAACTATTCCGAAATTATGAAAGCATGCAAGAAGCGAGGCTTTGTAGTTTCCAAAAACTGGATTTTAAGTATACTACATAACATTGACGAAACCAGAAGCGGCGCCATTATTGAAAGTAAGAACCACATCCTGCACTACCATACACCTCGAGTTGTAGTCAGCATTCATCGAGACAAAAATGAGTAAAACACAATTTTTAAATACACAAGTTCAGAAAAATTTCAAGTTTTTAAAACTTAACAAGAAAAAACAAACGGAGCGCCAAGAAACTAAGCATTTTTTAGAGCAACATGGTCAAGAACAGACTGTAAAAAATCCTAAACTCAAAGACCCAAAGAAAATTAGTAATTCGAAATAGATTAGTACCAGGTAATCACAAAAGTTCTTGCCGTTTTTATGTTGCCATAAAAGGAAGTGATAGAAGATATGCAAATGAGTGTACTGTGCGGTCCAAAAAGCTGTCGGGAGGGAGAAGGAAGTTTAGTCTGCATAAATACAGGGCTGTTGGTTATTTATTCACATCAATCACATCTCGTGCAGAAGTGAAGACAAATGGAGATATCGAAGGAGATGGTCAGGTGTGGTTTGCTTTATGACTTCAAGGTGAGCTTGTCAACAGTAGCATCAAGTCGCCGAATGTGTCTTGCGTTTGGGGATAAAGCTGTGAATGAACGCACCGCAAGTCATTGGTTTCAGAAATTCAGGTCGGGAGAATTTGCCATTTGTGATGAACCCCGCAGTGGTCGACCACAAACCTTAGATGACCAGGCCCTGAAAACGGCCACAGAGGAGGACAGTAGTTTAACATGTGGTGAACTTGCCAGACGGTATCAGCTTTCTGATGAAACAGTTATGCCCCGTTCACACTGGGCCGGCAAGGCGGCAAAGCGGCGAAGCGTCTTTTTCTGCCTCCCCCCTCCTGCCTCCTCCGCCGCCCGCGCGAGTTGTTCCCACTGGACTGGCACGAGAAAAGCGGCAAGGGAAGAGAAATATAGGGTGATTGCAAAAGAACTTCACACTTTTAAAAATTTGTTACATCAAAGCTATTCAGAATATAGACACACCACACACGGAATCTTAAAGAAAAACTCTTGACGTTTATTGTGACACAGTTAAAGATTAATAAAGAAATAAAATACACTGACCTTAGGAATCTGTGGATGCTTGTATCAAAGAAAGATGTTCAATATGCCCCCCTGTAGTCGAATTCGTTCCAAACCCGCATTAACATATCTCCATCAATCCTACGTATCGCTACCGTAATGCGTTCTTTCAGCTTGTCTAGGTCACGGGGAAGGGGTAGGGTGAAGACCTTGTCCTTTACACACCCCCATAAAAAGAAATCAGAAGGTGTGAGGTCGGGGCTCCGCGGTGGCCACTTTGCAAGTTCCAGGTTATTGTTTACTCTACCAATCCACCGCTGTGATTTCTTTTTATGGGGGTGTGTAAAGGACAAGGTCTTCACCCTACCCCTTCCCCGTAATCAAGACGAGCTGAAAGAACGCATTACGGCAGCGATACGTGGGAATGATGGAGACATGTTAATGCGAGTTTGGGACGAATACGACTACAGGGAGGCATATTGAACATCTTTAACTGTGTCACAATAAACTTCAAGAGTTTTTCTTTAAGAATCCGTATGTGGTGTGTCTATATTCTGAATAGCTTTGATGTAATAAATTTTTAAAAGTGTGAAGTTCTTTTGTAATCACCCTGTATAATAGCGACGTCGTTTCGATCTTACTGTTAAGTTATTGCAGTAAAATTCTGGATGAACTTCATGGTCTATAGAAATTTGTAGTATCCGAAATTTGCTATATCTGAGACAATTCGGAATTTGTTATATCACTGTTGAAAGGCCAATTGGCACAGTTGGGAATTCCGAATTGTTTCGTTTATTTTTTGTATCAGAGTTCGTTATATTGAAGTTCAACTGTAATTACATGTCGTTGAGAAAGCATAATTAAAACATAACAAAATAAAGTATAGAATAATATTCTAGTTTTATTTTTATTAGTTCAGTGTGCATATTTTTCTCGTATTTATAAAAAGTCTTCAAGATTATTTTTAAATTTGATTGTCGCCGACATCGATCGGCAATATTTCCAATCGAAGCGATCGAAAACGAAGTTCGTGATCACTTTCTGTTCTAAATCTTGCTAAAGGACAATAGCTATTTATAATTTCACATTTACAAAATAAAGTGCATTCTCTTTATTCTATTTCACTATAAAATTGTGATCCGCCATCATTCTTTTGATCACGTGCTCCAGTAGTCGAACGTGATTGGATCAGCGGCAACCGGCAAAAGTTAAAAAAATTTCAACGAGTGACAGCCTGCATGTCGTTGCTTTCTCGACTTCGTAACGCACCCATATTTAATCGAATACTTACCAATGAAGAAAAGTGGGTCCTCTATGACACTCCTAAGCGTTCCAAACATTGGTTGTCACCCCGGGACATCGTGCCTCACCCCTCAAAGCCCCCCTACCTACACCCATGAAAGATCATGCTCTATGTCTGGTGGACTAGACTCCAAATGGTTCACTGGGGACCTGTACTCCCAGCAGTTGGAACATGAGCAACAGGCATTGCAGCAGAAGGAGCCAGCATTGGTGAATCGCAAAGGGGTACTATTCCTTCATGACAATGCCCGGCTACTTGTGGCACGGGTGGCCAGGGAAACTATAGAGCGGCTTGGGTGGGAAACGTTTGGATTCATGCTCCAACGGATTATCACCTTTTCCATTCTCTGGACAACCATCTTCGTGGAAAATCCTACACCAATGATACAGAACTGCGAAAGGCACTCACGGACGTCTTTGAATTCAAGACCAGCAAGTTTTACAGCCAGGAGATTGATCAATTGGAGACACGTTGGCAGAAGGTGCTAGATGCCAATGGGGATTACTTTGGGGACTAAAGATACGCTACTTTTTGTGTACATCATTTTGATTTCCGGAATTAAAAACGACAAGAACTTTTGTGGTTACCTGGTACTAAAACAGAGAGGGACAGGTGGAGACCAGGACGAAAATCCTTTTGGAAAACAGGGACCTTGCAGTCGCTGCAGTAGGGTTCGTGGGTTTACTATGTCTGACTGCCGCACAAACCATTAGGTGTCGCTACCTGTCGGCGGATTTACCCAAGGTCTATAAAAGGTAATTTATAGACCTTGTATTTACCTGGTCTGACCACGGCATTTAGTAGGTCTGACAACAGGTAACCCCATGCCTGCCTGGGTGGCCAATCGGATATGGATTAGCGGAGAACAGATAGAGGTTCGAGTCCAGCTCTCGAAAGCTGAGGCCTAACCTAGCGAAAGCTGAGGCCTCATATGAGGTGGGTTTTTGGGTGCAGCAGTCCATCAACTGACCATGTTTTTGAAGATCTTTATAGAAGTTTGCTGTCTGCTGAGGCAACACCATCAGCCTCAGCTTCAATAACAGGTGTCGCTAACTGTCACTAGGTCGGTGTAAATCCGTCGAAGAAATCAAAAATTAGATTTAATAATTGACAATTTAATCAAAAGAAATAAAAGGAAAATCATATGATTAAAAGCTGCCAGAAGCCTGCCACAACCCTTGGACCCGACCACAAACTCACAGCCCCTCACTGAAGTTCTAACACCTGTGGCCCCTTGGTGTTAAAATTGAGAACCTAAGAGAAAATAACGGCCTAAATTGATAATTAACAAGAAATTAAGCCTCCCGAGGAAGGTATAGGAAAGTAGCAGAAGCCCTGAGTTCATCTATTTTTTTTATTCCTTTATCTGCACTTTTTAACCCCCCATTTTTTAAAACAAAAATTGATTTTCTCGAACCTTGTATTTAGAAAATATAAAAGAACCCTATCTTCTTTCCTTTCTCATCATTTTCGATCGAATGATATATCACACCCTATATGTTGCCATAAATTTCGAAAGACCAAGTGATTGCCACCCCCAAAACTCCGACCCTATTGAAACAATTTTGCCCAAACTTTACAGTAATGTTGATCTTGCTTGGAGAAATCTGCATACCGAATTTCACTCCTTTATATGCATAAATACGAGTAGACCTTTTGGTACCCTCTAATTTCCGCCCCCAAAACTCCGACCCCAGTGGGCCAATCAAAACCAAATTAAAAAGTGAAGGTGCCCATGCCCATAATAAGCTACATTCTGAATTTCAACCTTCTATCTCAAAAAATGCGGAAATTATGAAGGGGACGGACGGACGGACAGACAGACAGACGGACATTGTGAAAACAATAAGTAGCTCCATTCTTCCGCTACTTAATAACTAATATTCAAAACCGATGTACAAATTGATTTTCAAAATTAATATTCATTATTAATACTCATCATTCATAACACCGTAATTAATTAAAACCACACACAAATCATAACGTAATGATATAAGGAGAACGCTTCCCCATCCGCCAAACGTGGACTTTTCTACTCATTTCTATAACAAATCTCAGCTTGTACAAACTTTATAAAGCTCTTTTGCGTAGCTGGTAATATAACATTTAGCTTGCAACATTTCTGGTTGATCCACCATTTATAAGAATTTTTTAACTTTCTCCTTCTCGTCTGTTTTGTTTAGTGTCAGTAAGAGTAGTGCATGCTAAATAAATAAAGGGTGCTTCAAATGATGTCCGGCATTTCAAAATTTTACTATGCATTTATTTTACAACATAAACTAACCAGATCGGGTTTAAAATGCAGGAAAACTCAAATATTTTTAACCTTCAAGCAACTGGAGGCTGTGGTGGCGCTTGTGTCGCGATAAAAGTAAAGATGGCGACTGTAAATGAAAAGGCGCATTGCGTCTTGGAGAGTGCAAAAATAATCTCTATAATTTTAGTCCAGCGGGCATTTCGTAGGCAATTTCATAAAGACTGCCCTACTGACAAAATCATCCGTAGATGGTTTGATCAATATTTGGAAACTGGATGTCTTTGTAAACGCAAAAGCACGGAACTAGTAACAGCAGACATGCTGAAAGGAGTTTGAGATGAGATTGACTATTGTCTTGACATTGTCCGGGTGACTCGAGGCAGTCACATAGAACATTTGTAATGATAGAATCAAACAATTTTTAAGTTTTCTTGCATTTTAAACCCGATCTGGTTAGTTTATGTTATAAAATAAATGCATAGTAAAATTTTGAAATGCCGGACGTCATTTTGAATCACCCTGTATATCCAAATATCATTTAAGATTTCTCCTTGCGGTTTATGGGTCTACATAGCGATGCATAACCGAAAATATTTGTTTAAATTTCTAGTACTTGTGTTCAAAAACGTTTATCCACTTTTAGCATCTGTCATTGAAATAGCTCACATGAAAGAATAAGTAAAAGCACTTACTATGCCTTACAACTATGACTATTTCTTGAGACAACGCTGCTTTATGCTGCCTTTAGGCAAGGGCAATGGAATCTACCAAATTAATTATCTTACTGTGTATATCTACTCTCCAACAAATAACTTCCCATACACTATTATTCCGAAATGAAATGCTTGGCCCTGGGACTTGAGAAGGTTACTGCCGAAATGTAATTTAACATAATGAATAAATTAAGCTAGTGTATAACTTAGTCGCGCTATAAATAATTTTATTATTATATTAAATCAGGTGGTATTAAATCATAACTAATATTTTCTTCTAGATCTATTGCCAAATAGAGCGTTATCAGAGGAATCGTAGCGATCTTTTTTCTGAAGCCGAAAGTCATTTTTGAACGAACTTATGTCACGTGTATTTAGCAGAGTAAGTAAACAAGAGGAGGGAAACGATATAAAGGTTGAAAAAGATATCTTATTGACTGTAAAATATGATATCTGTAAAATATTTTTTCAGAAATAAGGTTTATTGTAATTTCAAAGTTCTTGAAATTTATTGTAATTAAAGTTTTTGCAGTGGAAGAATTTTTAAAATAAAGTTCTTGAAAATTGAATAAATAATAGCGTAGCGACTCGCAATGCTATTAGCAGTTCCGGTGTAAAAAAATATCGTAAGAGTCTCTTACGATGACGTGACGTGACTCGATGAGACGTACTGTAAATCGGTGAGTTGGGCTGAGGTAAAGGCGGACAGGTCCCTTGGCGTCTCCAGTTAGCAAGCCTTTTGACTTGGCAAGAGGAGCAAGGGCGGAATCCTTGATGTCGTTAGATCCAAGTCTCGCTGAGATGGGAGAGCGCTGACCCTATAGAGTAGAAGCGCAATCGAAAAATATGATCTCTGAAGCACGCTGGAAACTGTGGAGGATTCGTCGGATGACTCGTTGAAGATCTCACTCAAAATTATAGAGGCTTAACTATAGATGAGCATGACGATAATGATGCTCTGATGCAAAGAACAGACACGATGATTCGTTGACACAATGCCACTGACGCTGGCCTTCACTATAGCACATGGGATTCAGATATAACAGAAACACACTTTTCAATCATTCTACATGTAGCACTCTCGTTGACGAATGCTGAGATGCACTTAGAAAACCATAGACACACATATGATAAATTCTAAATTAAGCATAGACTTATCATAAACAATATTACACGTGAGACATCACTTTAAACCTCGCAGAATGAACGAACACAATTTTAACACACACTAATATCACAAAAACGGCCGCTCTGTCGTTTTCTAACGATTTGCCGTTTTATCCCGTAGCACTTAATTTATAAGCAGGAATTTTACTATTCACATTCACTTTCATGAATTTAAATATGAACAACCCTTTACGAACGAACGTGGTCACTCACTTCGTAATTGCACACACAAAAATTCCACGGAGCTTAACTAGCCGAGAGGAATGAATTACGATACGACGGTTCGTTGTCGTATTATTCCGTAACTATCTCGAACAGCGTCCGCTGCTTACCGAACAGTGTCCGTTGGTACACACATAAAGCCTCCTATTCCAGTAATAAAATACATGTATCCTTGTAACGAATATGGGAAGACTCCAATTGCACAATCTCCCCTCTGCCAATTAACTGCTACATGCGTAATTAAAAGTTTATTCAGCTCGCTTTCCCAGGAGGTATTGAATATAACTACAGATAGCCGTTCGAAAGCAATACAAGATTTTACTTCTTTCAAAAAATATGCAAAGGTTGGCCTACCGTAATTACAAATAAGTCCCCGACGAAACGTAATGAAATCGGCGTGCGCTGGACTCCTTTTATTCGTCTCTGCCTCGTCGTTGCAGGTGACAGGTAGTTCAGCCGCCCGTTCTCCGCTATCGTCTGGAGACCGCTCCTGGTTGAAATCCTTGAGAATCATTTCTATGGCGCATATGAGTCGGTTACTCCATTCCCCGTCCACCGCCTTTCATCCGAGAACTGCCTGGCGTTGTCGGAGATGCTGACGTGTAGCTCGATCGCGTAGCTCGCCGACCTTTGTCTACGTTTCCCCATCGACTCCGCTGTCGCAATGGTAACTGCCTGGCTCCGCTGAGAAACGCTTCCTTGCGGCGTTTACGTTCTCAAACGCTCGGATAGGGTGGCTAGCGCACCGGCCATTCCCATTCTCAAACGCTCGGATCTTTGACATTAATTCGGCTCGGCCGCGTCGTACGTCCTTATTTCTCCGTTGCCACATTCCTTCTCCACGAGTTTTTCTCGTATCGTCACGAGAACTTTTTGGGATGACGTAATCCAACGTGTCCCCGGCGTCATCCATGTCACTCACGCTTTCTCTTGCTCTCTTCGCTTGCTGCGAAAATACACGTGACAACATATCATTTAACTCTACCACAGACGCTCTTATTCCTTTGCATGGCCTTGTTAGGCTCGCTTGTGGATCCATAAATTGTCAATAAAATGATCAGAGACCTTTTTTATCAACTTCAATGTTTGTGGAACAAATCTTCGATCACAATGAATGATGAATTATATACGATCCAGCCAGGTCTTTAAGTTGAAAGGAGCACCCCGTTAACATAAGCTAAACTAATGCACGCAATAGCTTTTCTGCCATTTAGCCTACATTTCAGTAATATACAAATATTTTTAGAAAACATTGTTTAGCATTAAAATACAGCAAAAAAGTTAGACAACCCTCAGAAAGCTGTCACTCAACATTTTATTTTGCAACATTACGATGGAGTTTTTACAAATAGCAAAAAAATAAATACATACAACGAAAGAGCACCCGCTTCTTTAGTGTCTCACTAAAGATCAAGCATCTGTAGACAAGGAAACAGTAAATAAACAACGTTAAATACACGTCACACGTTCCATAAAACGTAGACCACCACGTCAAAGGTGACAAAATTCTTAGACCACTTACATTTGTCATCCTAAGGGGACCGTGTGACGGATAAAATTCTGTATATTGCAGAATAACGCAGTGGAAATAGAGTAAAGTACGTGACAGCGGACGGATGGACAAGTTAAATAAATTTTTAATGATAATGTAAATGGCAACACAAAAATGAGAATAATCAACAAACACATAAATAAATAAATGTCAATACTTATCTTAAATAAAACCTTTAGCTGACTTAAGCTAAATGCCACTTAACTAACAAAGCAAAGTATGCCTCATTCACATTAATAAAAGCACATGCATTTCAATAACCAAAGTAAGATTTCCATTTCGCTAACTGAGTGAAACCGTAATAAACTTCCAAATTAATTACAATCAAAATACATGTAAGCAGCTTGCTTAATAATCGGATACAAAAAGATAATTGTGTCTAAGCAAATATCAAATAGCAACACTTAACTAACTAGATATCAAAATAGAATTAACCACAAATTCCACTTTTAGAGTCATATAATATATAACCAAGCATAAGTAAATACCATCATAGAATTTTATGCTTAAATCAGTATGACCTAAAGTATTATTAAACCACAACTACATTTAATTCATAAGATATGCTCTTAGCAAATCAAAAATATCTTGTCGCACCATAACAAGCAAATGAATACAATCTGTTATTATAACGCTGGCTATTCTGCACAACGACTTACAAGTTAACATATAACTCACTCAACTATTCACAGTAATAATTAATTGTCTCTGGTTCAAAGTTCAATGTCCTATGACCCTCAATAAGGAAGCGGTCATAAAATATTTAATAAAGGTATTAATTGAAACATTAACAGATTTCAAATCGTCGACGTCACAAATTGAGAGCGGAAACAAATCAGGTAAGTAAAGTCAATGTCCGGGTAAAGTCTTATTAACGTAAAACACAGATCTCACTAGAGCTCACAATAAAAAGGATAATTGTTCTCCCTACACGCTCTCCACTGAAATAGTAAAATACAAAACTCGTATTAAGAGCTTACGCAAATTTTCTGGTATAGATAACCTTTTTGTGACGAAAGAAGAAAGAGAAATTTTCACAAAATCATGTCGGGCTTCTTTTCACAAATAACTAAAACCACACGTTCCCAAACCAGACTGCAAATTAGCAGAGGAACTAATAGGCCTTGCGTCACTAACAATGGAGTTAGAGCGAAGCTCCCGACGAAAGAAACTTCCGAAGATATTTCCAAACAGGCAGGCGTTTCCGCCTATAGAAAATACAGTACTCACGGTCTTGGCAGGAATCACCTTGAGCGCTTGTTCCACCAACAGTTAGTGGAACAATTAGTTTAAAATTGCGCTTCGTAGTCACGCAGGCTGGTTTCGTAGCTTCCGTCGGCATTTACGCTGCGTAGCGATAAAGAAACCTCCGCCTCGGATGCTTTACGGCACAGCTTGCTCTCTGCCGTGTTTCGAGTCGCATCGGCCGCCCGGGGTTCCTTGCACTCCCCGCTCCAATTATGAACGCTTGTCGCCTTTACGATGGAACGTGATTCGGGTCCAAGCCGTCTTCCTTCTGACTAATGCTCTGTACCAAGTCCAACTCCTCACTCCCCGTTTTTTCGTTCCGATTTTTGAATTTCCAACGCCGTCGATGATCTCTTTTCCTATTGGAGCAGGCGTGTTGATGCGGATGATGCCTCGTCTGGAGCTCCTCCCTCCGCCTGGTGTTGTAGAAAACACGAGGCGGAAATCCAGTACGAGTGTCATCGGAAATCGAGTTGACGTTTGATTTCTGTGACAGACCGTATGTCTACACCCAAATAGATTGCAGAGTGGTAGGTATCGTAATTTGCATATTATTCTATTGCGTGATAAAGAATTTTAACCCTTTTGCTGCATAAAGCGGATATATCCACACAAAATTACATTATTTCTACCAGCAGAAATCTGACTCATCTCACACGGTTTAAAAAACTTCTTGTTATGCTGCTAAAAGTGGATAATTCCATTTTCTCTAGAATGAAAATACATGTAAAATTTAATTACGCAGTGAAAGGGTTAAGCAGGGAAAATCTTTCTTTCTCTAAAGTCTGAAGTGGTACACGAGACGGAACTGACAACAATTGTTCACTCTGCTTTGTTAACATGCCTTGCCAACAATGTATTATGTTTCCGTTATCTGTCTAGGAGCTGACAACAATTGTTCACTCCTCGCGTGCCACTGCGGAAGCGAAGCTGACAACAATTGTTCACTCTTCTTTGTTTACATGCCACGGGTAAACAAAGCAGACTTTTTGACTTCAGTTTAGATCATGTTCCAAGCAAGGAAAAGTATTCTCCAATGATCCTAATAGTTATATTTATAACTCTGTATTCTGTGAAATTTTGTAAGATAATTATATATGTACCTATTTGTAAATTAACACTGATGTACAGTCGTCAAAGGGAAATAATCCACACTTGAATTTTACTCTAAGTTTTACCGTTTCAATATTAATTTATTTTTAATAGTTTAATATTACATTTAGAGTTAACATTATTAGGTTTATTAAATTTAAATAATTATAATTAAAAAAAGCTATTAAAACAACACAATAGCATGAAGTGTAATATTAAGTATTAAACTCGTGTGGATTATTTCCTTTGGTTGACTGTACATTTCTAAGGTAAATGGAACGGTGCTCAAATGTAGAAATACACTACACAACATTGTTGCTCTGAGTAAGAATAAAGTAAGCTTAATCTAATGGTCATATCATCAATGCCTTTTTAGTTATATCAATTCCTTTTTGTTATCACTCGACAGAAGTGGATATACCGGTGCATGAATTTGTGTTGCCTTCGCAATTTCAACGTATACGGTTCTGATCCTCAAAACAGAAATTTCACAGGAACATCAGAAATATCAACCCTTTTGCAGGTGCGTATAAGATGATGAAGGATATCAGGAAACGTTTAAATGTCGATAATACAGCGCGATCACAGAAGATGTAATTTGCCAATTGTCAATGCGGTAGCAGCAGTGTTTGAAGCCGACGATGGAGAACCAACCACCATTTAAGCGAGATCTATGTACGGGGAACAACTTACAACACATGTTGATTTGGACTCCGAACTGTGATCCAATGACCTACCCGTTGCTGTGTCTTCTGTAGAAGAAGGCTGGAAGATAAAATTCAGGAGCATTGAAGGGACGAAACTCAGCATGTTAGTCTT
>JAHWFO010059745.1:293621-328433 GCA_023313115.1 Rhysida immarginata
ATAAAATTCAGGAGCATTGAAGGGACGAAACTCAGCATGTTAGTCTTCTATTCCTACAAACTGTACGAAAAGGCCAGGACTTTTTAATCCGGTGTTGCAGATGGGAAAACTCACTCAGCAGTATACAGTATTGTGGACGCGTTTTAAAAGTTGAAGGAGGCCGGCTAAAATCAGAAGACTTTGAGAGTGGAGGCTTACCATTTGGCTTAATGGATTTTTCAAAATCAGGCTGTTCAAAACTTTAATTTGAAAGCAAAAAAGGCCTGTGTTCTACCTACGTCATATACCGGGAGCAAATGTGCATTACAGCAAAACTACCAGGATCTCTTCATCACATTTACATGCAATCCAAATTGGACTGAAATAACAAAACAGCTGGCTCCGTACGAAACTTCGGTGCATAGACCCGACATTGTCGCGACAGTCTTTGGTTAAGATTGAGGGCATTTCTCGACTAAAAACTCGGTGAAAATAAGAAAAGAATGATCTAAAGAGGTTTTTTTCCCACGCCAAACCTCAGATGTTTAAATAATTGATGAAAATAGTAAAGAAAATTCCACAGCCATTGGCGCAATTGGTTGGCGCTTCTGCACGGTGAGTAAAAGGTTCCTGGTTCGAATCCAGGCTGTGGAATTTTCTTTCACATTTTCATCAATTATAAAAACTCGGTGCTTGCGAAGGTGATGACATGGATGAAACTCAGTGAGGTAATGAATTAGTTAAGACAAACCAATATAAATAGAATGATTCTCAAAGGCAATTATTTGAATGCATCCATTTCTTCCAAGAATACCTATAATCCTAAAAACATAAATTTCACAGGCTGTAAGCCTGCTTGGCTTGCCTCTAGTAAACATTACAACAATTTCACTGATAAAACAGCTGGTCATCATGCCTAAGGGGAAAGCACTATAAGAAGATATGCGACAACTCATTGTTGATAACCACAAGTCGGGGTTATCAGAGAGGGAAATAAGTCAGGATCTACGTGTAAGCAAAACAACCGTGCACCAAATTCTCCAACGGTATTCACAAACAGGATCAGTTACTCCAGAGTGTCATCAGGTCGGCCTCGAAAAACGTCTAAGGGTGATGATAGGACCCTTAAAGTGATTGTGAGCAAAAATCGCCGACAATGCTCACGAACTAACCAAACAATGGAATGATGCCACTGACAAGAATGTTTCTGCAGCTACTACTCGTCGCCGGATCAGAGAGATGCACTACAGATTTTATGCCGCACGTGTCAAACCCTTCTTGACAACAACCCAGAAACGAAAACGCTTAGACTGGGCAAGTGAATATGGTCAATGGCCTCTGCATATGTGGGACATGATTATTTGGTCAGACGAATCGCGTTTCGAACTTTCAATAAGCGAGAACAGTCGTTATGTCATTCGAGGAAAGCAAGATGCTGCAACTCCGATGCTGATGAATCGCTCCATGAAATTCCCTCAGAGCGTCATGGTATGGCGATGTATGAATGCGAAGGGAGTAGGAAGGCTGGCGTTTATCGACGGAATAATGGATTCCACTTGTTACATCAACGTTCTCGAAAACAGTCTTCTTCCCTCAATAGAAAAACTGCGTCCAGACGATGACATCATCTTTCAGCAAGATGGGGCGACTTGTCACACGAGCAAGACCACAAATCAATGGCTTTAAAACGAGCAAATTGACATTTTTCCATGGCCATCTCAAGTCCTGATCTATCACCCATTGAAAACATCTGTGGTTTAATGAAGAAACGCCTACCCAAAAGAAGACCTAGGACCATTGATGGGCTAAAGGATGCTCTACAAGAAATCTGGAATGCCATCACCACTGAGGAGTGTCAGGAGCTTGTTTCCACAATGCCCAAGCGTTTAGGAGCTGTTGTCAAGGCAAAAGGGGATGCTACAAAGTATTAATGGTAAGTGGTCTAAGAATTTTGTCACCTTTGACGTGGTGGTCTACGTTTTATGGAACGTGTAACGTGTATTTAATCTTGTTTATTTACTGTTTCCTTGTCTACAGATACTTGGTCTTTAGTGAGACACTAAAGAAGCGGATGCTTTTTCGTTGTATGTATTTATTTTTTTGCTATTTGTAAAAACTCCATTGTAATGTTGCAAAATAAAATGTTGAGTGACAGCTTTCTGAGGGTGGTCTACCTTCTTTGGAAGCTACTATACATAGATGACCCAAGCATACCCTTGGCAAATACGATGGGCTAATTTTTCACACATGCAAACGAACAAATATAAATCAAGTCTATTTCATATATTTAGATTATTTATATCTATGTTTTTTGTATTTTTTCCATTGGAAGGAAAACGTGGAATACTCGGAATGATATAGAAATGCATGTCGTTAAAACTATTCCACAAAAATAAAACAACACATCCCTACCGGGATTCGAACCCGGGACCTCTGGATTAGAAGTCCAGCGTGCTATCCACTGCGCTACAGGGACGACAGGAAATCATTGCCCATCAAAGTTTCAAAATAAAATTTGTAATTATTTCCGATTTGGAAGAGAAGAAGGCGGAGAACCGCGACGACCATGCAGCACCTTTAAGCTGTTTTAAGACCACTTTAAGATATGCTGAGCTGTAGGGGTGACACCTGTTACTCCGTAGCCTATGAAAAAGTTAAGTACCGGCAACGCTATACATGGTCATCCATAATTCAGTTCACCCAAATATGTATACGAGGGGAAGTCAGTAAGTAAGTTACAAATGGATACAGAAATGAAACAAATACGACTACTGGACACATAATCTCCCATCGTTTCATAAGCCTCTCAAAACCAGTAAGATAAAATGCTTTGGACTTTTGTCTGAACCAGGCAGTGACTTCCCTTTGTACAGCTTCATCGTGGGCCGACAGATCATGTTTAAGACGAGCGAACAAATGGAAGCCGTGAGGAGCAAATTCAGGGCTATATAACAAGCAATTTATCCTCATAATCCCAATGAGACTGTGAACATTCTCTTACTGTCAACAAGACAACTGAGATGCTGAGAAAGTTCAAGTGTAAAGTCTTCGAGCATCCCCCGTAATACCCTGAACTTCCGTTTGTTTGGCTCTCTTATACATCATTATTCGGGTTAACACTTTCCCTAAGATGAAGCTGTTCGGTCCTCTTAATCGAAACGACCATTTTCAGATCATCACTCGCATTTGTTTCATTTCTATATCCATTTGTAACTTACTAACTGAATTCCTCGTATATAAAATGAAAATCATTAAACATACCGACGTCAAATTTGCAGCGGATATTCTTTAATCATTGCGATACTAATTGGGCCAACATTTAATGTTCAAAGTGGCCCCCATTCTCCTGCTTGCACAAACGAACGCAACGGTATTTATTTTTGGAAACGCTCTATTCTCAAAAACAGATTGCACTCGTTCTATTGAGTTTCGGGCTGTGTGAGCTGTAGCTCTGTTGATAATAACCTTGTCTGCATTCAATATTCTCTACCTCGGTATATACAGGATCTTTATAATTAAAGTTCCATTTTGACATGGCCATAAAAAAAACTAATGGACCAAAAGCTATAATACTTGGTAATATTATACAAGAGGGCATGGGAAGTTCATACCCACCAAAAAAATTAGTTCAAAAAGTCACCAACAGCATGGAATGGCGCTCAATATTCGTATACGAAATTAGACACGAAGACACAGGTTAACAAGTCTTTAATCGTTACTAAAAATAATTTTAGTCATGCAACTAATTTTAATAGGTTTCGAATCCGAGATGCCATGCGTAAATCGTGAATCACACAAAAAAAAGTTGATCACGAACAATTTAATGACGTGAAAACAATTAAAGATAAATAAATGAACGATATTGAATTATACAGATCATTAAACAAAACATGATTTAGGCACTGACTGAATTTATACAAACAACATAGGCTGATGCAACGCAGTGCAAATTTGAAGCACGAAAACGTGTGCAGTGCCAGACATTAATTTAGTCTAGCTCCGGATTCCGTTGTGAAAAAATTGACGTTTTAGGTGTCATTTGATTTGTTTTGTTACGAATTTGAAATGTGAACATTTCTCAAAAATTGCAGAATGTCCAAACTTAATGCCTAAAACACACCAAAAGAGATATACAAGAGTTAACAGGAAGAAAAGATCGAGAGAAGGGGAATCGATGAAGACTTGGATTATGAAGAAACAGGAGACACAAGATTCACTTGACCACGCATTTATTGGAAGATATGTACATTTCGATCACAAGGTATGCAAAGATTTCCCAATTCGAACAGAGAATTTATATAGAAGATCGGCCAATCAGAGAAAATTCTCTGATTGGTTAAACAAAGAAGAACATTGATTAAAGATGTCGATGATGTTTTCTCAATTATGGTTAGCACCCAAGATTTAAGACAATTTTGTGATATCTGCCTCGTTGAAATTCACATGCGATAAAGAATTAGATAATTCATTACCGTTCTTACATCTGCGTATCATCAGAGGGAAGACTGAACTCAATTATGAGATAACGAATTGTGGTCTTACAGTACAACATATTTGGTAAAATATAGATATCAACCGGTTTCGGCATTTGGAAAATGAAGTGATAGAAAATGAAGCAGCTGCTTACACACAATTTGAGGATAACATAGTAGGATTTCATTGGTCATCAGTATGGGTCCCGATGGCTGTGATTGAACGGTTAGTCGATCCGTCACGTCATCGCGTCATAGCGGTGATTACATTATCGTAAGGAAATGAATAATAATAAAATAGATAAAATGAATTAATACATAAAATATATATATAGTACTATATATAATACACTCACATGCCAAAAGTCATGGGATAGCACTTAATAACGTAAAGTGTGGGATCTCCTCTAACTCGGCGAAGTGCCACTGTGCGACGTGGCATTGATTCCATAAGTCGGTGCAAGATATCTGAAGACATTGCCAACCATTCCGACTGGAGAGCTTCTGACAATTGCCCATTACGCAGCCGCAACCGGCTTGCAAGTGCATGCTTGACAACTTGGGTCCATGGCCTCATGGGGTGTGCGCCAACTTGACAACACCATCACTTCGTATCAGCTGGAATTGAGACTAATCAGACAAGGTCACACGTTTCCAGTTGTCAAGTGTCCAGTCGATATGTCCACGGGCCCGGAAGAGACTATGCTGACGATATCTTGTTGTTAGCAAGGACAACCTCGTGGGTATTCTGCTTCCATATCCCATGGATACCAGATTTCGATGCACATTTCGCATCCATACAGCTCTAGTATCACCCTGGTTAAAATCTGACGTCATCTGGCGTATTGTCAGTTGCCTGTTAGCGGTGACCATCCTACTCAGACGCCGTTGGACACGTTCATTGAGAAGGTGTGGTCGACCACTGCGTTGTCCATGGTGGGAGGCAATACCGTCAAGTTAGTACTCTCGGTAGACTCTTGAAACTGTGGACCGTGGGATGTTGAATTCTTGAGCCACCTCCGAAATTGAATGACCCATACTTTGAGCTCCACATACCAGGCCACGTTCGAACTCGGGTAGCTCAAGTTGTGTAGTCATTGTCACACTGAACACCTCACCCTTACTCATGACAGTGTAACTAAACTGACTGACACTGATTTGCATATTTATACTGTTTGCAAATGATGCTACTACTACTTGAAAAATAGTCCACTTCTATTCCATGACTTTTGGCATGTGAGTGTATAATTCATACTGGAACAATAAGAGTACTGGATAAACCAAATAAATAAATTGAATACAGTAAAATCGCGTTAGAGCGTACCTCACTTTAAAGTACATTTCAAAATAACGTTTAAATTTAAAATCCCAGACAGAAATCCTAGTCTTTTAATGTACTGTCACGGAATTCGCCCTCCAACGCGAATTCCGATGACGTCGATGTTCGCTTTCGCTCTCGTGTCTTCTACCATTCGGAGAGGAGGGCGAGGCGACGTCAGCATCAGCGTCAGGACCATCGACACGCCCGGACCAATCAGGGCGAGGATCGCGTTCCGAGCGGGGAATTGGAAAAAGCCAAGAGAAAAAGAGAAAAAAGTGATCGGCGGTCGAGAGAAAAAGGTTCAGCTCCTGGGTTCCGTCTTGGACAAGCTCGTGAGAAGAGTAATGAACTCTTTGCTATCGTTAGGCTAGAAGGAAAGGAAAAGCTTTCGTCTCCCTTATCAGCTCCGTCAAAATGCTTGAATACGTCGGAAGCAGAGAATACGCCATGCAGGAAAGTGAACGTGGCGGAGATTCTGCCGACGTGGTAACGGGGAAACGGAGCCAGCAATTCACCTTCACAGCCGTACGAAGCCGAGCCGCCACGAGTGTTTAGCAGATCGTTCGAGGACCATACTTCTACGCTCGCAAGTGTTTATTTCTTAATACGCAGCAATGACAGCTTAGTTAAGACATGCTTTAAAGAACTACACTATCGTGAATTACGATATCCAACGCCCGTGCGAGGCTTGTGGCCGTTCGGTATGGCGGCATATTGTCGGCATGATCTAGGGTTTACAATAACCTAGCGTTTTCCGCTAGTAACCGGCCCACCGCCTTAGCTTTCCGTCATTCTTTTCTGTGTTCCTATTTATCGTTCAGGAAACGTTTAGTGCTAAGGAAATTATTTTAAAGGAAAGAAATTTTTGTGTGTAGTTTATTATTAATTACGCATTTCGCTTTGTGCTCTTGTTTTAGTGTACGAACTGATTTAATCATCCCAATTAATGTGTAAGGACTCCCACCGGACTTGTCTATTTCTATTGTGTGCATTTTTATGTGTTCTTTGTGTAACAGCTGTTAGGGCTGCAACGGAACGTGGACTTTAATTATCGTATAGTGACTTGGAACTCTAACGGGGTACTGAGCGAGACGCTCATTCAATTTGTGAAATTGCGTATTTACCTACATATCACTGATGCATCTTGTGTGAGTTACGTTTGAAGAAATTTTGTCCTAAGCTATTTTTGTGAATTTGCTGGGCTTAAGTTTTTGACCATTTCATTATTTTTGATATCGGTTGTTATAAAATTATTTGTGCCATTGATTTAATTTGGATAGAAACGATTTAGTAGTGTTCGTTTGTAGATTAGCGATACGCTTTTTATAAAGGTGAAGTACATTGCCGACATTGATATGTAAAGACATTTATTTAAATTTCAGGAGTTGTTCCAAGAGTTCCAAGAGTTGTTTAGATAATCCATTTCACATTTATTCTAGTTATAAGGTTAACTGTAGGATTTGTTTCCTTTGTTTATTTGATTTTTGTCATTATACAATAAACTTTTATTTCTCTTTTTTAACTCCGTTCACTGTTACGTGTTTTAGAAACCTTCCACTGCGCATTACTCTAGTTATTCTACCATTTACATGTTACACGTACCTCAAATTAACGTATATTTCTGATTAACATTTTAAATTTATCTTCACTGGGTTAAATTATCCCTTCATTAAAACTTTCATAGCACGAATGTCTTGCTTTGATTGGTCAATGCCTTAAACAGCCGATGCAAAAGTGACCAATGGCAATGCATCAAAATCACTTAATGATAGCTAATTGTCACAAGATTTGGGAGGGGTCGCGATAGCGAGCGCCCAAACCCCAGTTCATGTGAGGAGACGTTTTGAGCAGACGATGGCGGATGGTCGAAAGCCGGTGGTGAAAGCGCCTTATGTTAGAAGGAAGGGAGAAATCAAGGATTTTGAGGTTGGCGGTTGGAGAGATGTTAGAAGAGAGACGCGGCGCGAACCAATGAAAAAGGAGAGAAAATTGGAGAGGAGACAAGGAGTGGAGAAGAGAGAAAGAAGAGGAGAGTTACCGAGGATTCTGATGAGAAAGGACGTTATTGAGAATCGGGGTGAGGCAGTTGAGCTTTCCGGGCGTGCGGCGTTAAGAGGTTCTTCCGGGCGCGGGCACGAGCGGCAGGTAAGAAATTTCAATTCTTATTCCGAGCCTAATACGGAAAAAGGGACTAGTCGCCGTGTTCGTCGCGGGAACAAGGAAGGCGTTTTCTCCCGAACGCCACAAGTGGAAAGCTCACCAGCCCCGGTTAGCACGCGTCGGTGGAATAGGCGACGACCGTTTCACAAAATAGATTCGGCCAACCAAGCCTCGCATAAGACGGACGACTTTAGACGCTCGATTAAGAGAGAGGCGTCGTCACAAGGTCAAAGGCGGCTCGCCAACTTAATTGGGCCGACTTCGGCTGCGGCTGACGGCCGTGGAAGCAGAGGAGGAGACGTTGTTCCATCACGGGAGCCAACGGCGCTGGTTTGCGTGGACGTGGAGAGTGAAAGCAGCGTAAGCGCGCATAGCACCGGTGTTCCATGCGTAGCGCGCTGCGAAACTCGCAAATTACCCTCATCCAGTGAGTGCGAGTTGCGTTCCGCGCGTTGGTGGTGTGATTCCGTGTGTGGGTGTTGTCGGGCGAATGAGGTGTGTGCAGATCTAGTTGCTGCTAACAATAACATATGTTTCTTCTGCCCCTATTGCATTAGGTACTCGTGTGGTCACCCTCATCCCAGACGAGCAATTCCGTCCCTGGGTTCCAGTAGTCCTCCCCCCAAAAGGACTACGCGACGAGTTCATCGTTGCGAACGGAGTCAGACGAAAATAGCCGTAGGAGAAATCGGTTATCACGAGCCGGGATTCGTAAGCAGCGGATTCCGAAAGTGACCTTCTGAAATTCCCGAGAAAAAGGCAAAATTCAAAGGCTAAGGCGAGGAGGTCTCGTCAATCATTTTACGAATCCTGACAGTGGACGTTGTCAGACGATATTGACACTTCGTTTATTTGAACTATTAATTGATTTGCTATTCGTGAGTTGAACTATGTGAAAACTAGAAGTAATATAATTGTTGACTTTTTCTAAGGCGCCTGTTTATCTCGTTGGACCAGTGCGTTAGCTGTCTCGGTATTTCTGGACCCGAGCAGGATGGTCGAGGGTCTTTCATAGAATTTAAAAATTAACCTTAGATAGAGTTTCCCTCCGAAGTGGTGGGAACCTCTTAAAATAAAGGTTGGTTATTTTTCCGTACAGGGATTTATTCCCCCGCCCGTTCACGAGCGTTTTGACAATGGACAGCTGGCGTTAGATAATTGGCTTAGCCCTTAAAAGCTGGCGTTTTAAGTTAGAGTCTTAGAAGTCATTAAGTTTGTTTACAATTATTATTTTATGTCAGCAATACTCGTGTTACGAGGTATTATGTATTTGCTAATGATCGCACTAGACAATTTGCAGGAGAACTGCGTGGGCGATCATTGCTAGTAACAAGAAAGTGTAATCACCCAAGACAATACTTTCATTTTAAATAAAAACTTTTTATTTATAAGCGCAAATTTTGCAATTCTTTTTAAAACCCACATACACCCCGCTTTAGGTACGTTACACTAATCAATGTTTAATACAGCCAATCGCTTAGTGGCAGATAATCAGTGTTACTATAGCCAATCAGTATTTATTTTGTACAGTAAAAGATTAGCGTGTGACGAAAGAGTCAAACCTCTGCAGAGTTCACGGATTCAGAGATTCTGAATATCGGACGTAAACAAAATGAAATTGAAATTGACGAGGAAGACGAATATGAAAATGGCCGTTTGTAACCGGAGGTAACGTTCGTCTCAACGTTTGTAGCAATGGAGGCTATACATCATTTAAAAAATTATTTTGCACAGCATGTCGGTGCACCGGACTCATTTTACTTTACTATGTCAGATATGGAGGTTTTTTGGGGGGGAAGGCAAATTATGCAAAGAAAGCAAATGGTAATTACAGAAATTAAAAAAAATTAATCGCCCGTTATACATATACTGTACTATTTTGTACTTGGATTGAATAAAACAAATATATATATATATATATATATATATATAAAAATCAGGTTCAGGGTGCGTCTGTAAATGTTCTAAAAACTTTTGAACCACTTATCCGATTGAGCTCATATTCGCACCATATGTTCGTTAGGTCCAGAGTAAGGTTTACATGTCCCCAAAGTAAGGGGGAAGGGTAAAAAACATATATCTTGGTTTATGGTTTGTTTGTTTACTCAAGAGATGGCGCCAGGGTTTGTTTATCTCTTTTATATATAGACCTTTCCCTTGAAACCGAAACTGGAGTAACCACGCAGAAGCAGGACAGTGAAAAAGCTTCCGTTTTCTTCCGTTGCACGGGTAGGGCGGGAACTCCTTTGAAAATTGGCGCTGCATATACAATCGGACTAAAAACGTATGCAGCGCCGCCCTATCTTGAGGTAGAAATTTTAGTTTCATTTTCAGTTTCAGTGCAGCTAGAATTATGGACTTAATACTAACAAAATTAGTGTATTCTACAACATTTTAAATAAATAATTGATAAACCAACTATTGAATGCATTACATAGCTCACTATTGATTTTGGGCATCAACTAAATAAATAAAATAAATATACAAGTTAGAAAATTCAGATCACGCTACGTGCCATATAGATCGCAGAAAGTCCATTCCGACCTTTGCGGCTCCCAGCGTGATCTGGATTCCCTAGCTTCTCTAAACAATGGAAAATGGCGGGAGTTGAATGACTCCCTAATATCTAAAGACAATGGCTGTGGTCATGGATGAAGAAATGCAGGATGGGAAACTCCATTGTTTAGAGCGTCAGTTTTTTTTCACTGGCGCTCTCTGGCCATTTGCTCTCTGTATAGCAGACGACCACACTTTTCCTTATAGGCCACGATGGCTCAATGGTTGCGTGATCACCTCTGATGCCCTTAGATGTGGCGTCAATCCCGGCCAAGGACGACGAGGATTCTTTCATGGGGAAAATCCTGTGATCACGCGCGTAAGAAAGTGGAGAGCAGCGTAGTCAACGTTTAGAAGCAGAGAGATTACGACACAGACAGGCAAGGCAACGTTTAACTAATGCAAACAGAGGTCTTCATCTATTAGTTACTAATAATTATTTCTACTAATAATTAGTAGAACAACAAAGAATTCAGCTAAGACGGCCATTAATAAGCAGCATCATGTAACCGCCTTGCATTTGAATACGATCCAGAAATTGAGTACTCGTTACATTCAAAAATAATTATTGGAGATATGAATAAGGTATATTAATTTTGTCATGCATTAAAATTTAAAAATGAAACTCCGGAAAAGTGCCGGAAAAGTTGTTTTACCAGAATTGCATCCACCGCCTGAACCATTAAATTCTTTACTAATAGATGATACTGCCGATTCCAAATTGTTTCTACGAAAAATACGGAAATTCAATTCTTGCTTCCAAATGACGTCACTTGGCGCCACGAAAATCATTAGTGGTCGTCATTTCGATACCACATTCAAAATTCAAGGACAAGTTTATCACCAAATCGGTTCTTTACTTCCAATGCCAAATCAAGATCCAAAATTCTTGCAAATTTATTTCATGGGAGACGAAGCAGAGCAAGTTAACATTCGCTGCCATTACAGTTGTATTGAAAAAATTACAGAAAGGGCCATTGTTGCATCTCTAGAAACGATGTTAAATGAAAGAAATCAGCTCATACAATTATTCAAACACACTTCGGGAAGAATGCAAATTGATAATTACATGGTCGTGATCAAAGCCGACAAAAATCCAGGTGGGCAACACGCTGGTCGGTTTAATGCTCCAAATATTAATGAAGTGGCCATTGGTTATTGTTGGTGATCAATTTGACCAGCGAGATATCAAAATTATGCGCCGCGATAATACCGTATAAACCATAAATGATATTCATCGTTCATATGTTGCTCTGCAATATCCAGTTATTTTCTGGGAAGGAGAGGATGGCTATCATATTAATATCCAACAACGTAGTCTATCAATAGGTACAATAAACATTTACATTATTATTTTCAACATTTATAATATCTATTATACTATACTTCGTCCAACGAAAGAAAAACTGGGCGTGTCTAATTAAATTTCCGATTTCAATTGTTAGACATTGTTGCTAAGTAAAATTAACAATGTTTAACAATTGAAACTGGAAATTTAACTCGATACGCCCAGTTTTTCTTTCGTTGGACAGAGTATAGCTGATATACCCGGCGTTGCTCAGGCTCTTTTTCGATAAGATTTTGCAATTTCTGATTCTGAGTACACAGAAAAAATGAACATTATTCTCCATCCTTTTTTTCTCCTGCACTGTGTCAAACTCACTTAGCTATACACAGCATTCCAACACGAGCAGTTGTAGAACTGCTAAAGGGACCATACTTGAAGAGGCCATCCATTGGAAGCATTTTAAAAGAATTTTTTTTGATTCTTCAATATGAATTTTTAATATATTAATTAATAATAGTTATTAATAAAAAATACAAATTAAATAAAAAATAAGATATAATAAACAAAAATAATTAATCAAAATCAAAATAAAAAGCTGACGTTTCGGATAGAGACTATTGTAACGTGTAAATGCAGAGATAAAGTGATAACGCAGTGGAAAATGAGAGAATTACACGTGAACAGGGTAAGGATAAAAATAATGTTTAATTTGACAAAATAACAAAGCAGAAATAACCCTAGACCTAACTCGGAGGTCGGGGATTAAATAATCAATTGCTTAATAACAGAAGTAACTAAAAAGTATAGCTTAATTGAGCCACAAAGCATAAAAACTAAATTCAATAAGGTTTAAATGAGATACCTTAAACTTTACAAAATATTGCTTAGTTTACACACAACTATAAATAAATTGTGACGGCAAAAATTACAATACCAAATTAGCCGGCCGCACCGGTCATCAATAAAGTAATACAAATTAGGCTAAGCATACACACCCTAAATCAAAAATAAAGCTTTCTCTGCTTTAAAGAAAAACAAGAATTTACTATCAACACAATTCTTAATTAACTAAGAAGACATAACGCAAATTCTTTGGCAAGCACACTAATTAGCATAAATTAGTATATGACTACAATTCTGTCACTTAAGAAAATATCGTAAAGACATAATTAAGCACTCTAAAATATACAATTTGAAAAATGAATGAATACCTAGAGGATTACAGGTGAATCTCCTATCACCTAAACAAAATCACACTTAACGACGTATATGGCCTCTTAAGACCTTTAGCCACAAAACAAAGCTGGTTAGCTTATTAAAAGCATAACTTTTGGTTGACACAAAGCACAGTAAAGTTACACATTAAACAGTTAAAACCCGGATAAATCTAACCGGATAAAACAAGTCAAGTCCGAGAAGTCTTATCAAATAGAAAGGTCCAGTTCACGATACATGAAATTGGAAAACGTTTACACCGGAATATCCGCACAAATTTTAATAACAGTAGTGAGTCTTTCTGACGAAGACACTGAGTCATTAATCAACAAAACACAGAGTCTTAATTAAAGGAAACACTACTAAGAAATAAATGAGATTTACACAGAGCTTTACAACTGTAAAGACTTAAACGGAACACACGCTACCAATTACAAATCACTCGGGATAATGCCTTGGACGGCCGAGCACTGGAAATATAAAATTAGAAGAGCATTACATAACGTTATGGAGGAAAATAACAAATTATCCAACCCTTCCCCGCTCGGTCACAAATACATTAGAGCTCTTTCTAATTAAATTAATTTCACATTAAATTGCTTGCGTAGAGCTCCGTAAAAGACACTTTACTTGTCGAGGGGAACCATAGGCGAATCCGTATTGCGCCGACAGGTATGCATTTAACCCTGCTGGGAAACAGCCTCTTACCGTCGAACGCTCGTCGAGCTCCCGGCCATGAAAGTCATTCAAGGCTGCCGATAAGGAACGGGAGTCGAAGCTCGTTAACGTAAACGTACTTACGAAGAACGTTGCCGTCGTGCGTAGCGTTCTTCCAACCGTAAGTCTCGGGAAGTTTTCCTGTCGCCTCGAGCTGACTGGAACAGCGGAATCGACGGAGATATCGCTCCTCAAAGTCGCCGCCTGCGGGGCTTCCCCGTCGGACACTTCTCGTCTTAGAGTGGAGAATTGCCTGCTCGACGACTCGCTGCCTCCGCCCGGCTGAAGTTCCGTGCGTTGTTGTCTCTGCCTCTCGACGACGAAAACCTCTTTCCCCGTAGACCTCTGGCTCAATGCTCCACAACCATTCGGTTCGGTTGTCCGGGTCGTTCTCCACTTCTCTCTCCGAACCTCCCGCCAAGAAGACTTCGCTCCTCCGTCACCACGTCTCCCTGCGGCATGATTGGTTCGGGCGTGCTGAAGGTTGTGACGACACTGTCTGCCCCGCTCCTCCCCCGCCTTCGAACGGATGAATACTCTCGAGCGGTAACAGCGGGCAGTGTCGCGGGAAATCACGCCGGGATCGGATTTCCGTGACAACTATCCTTATCAAAGCAAAAAAAGGATAATTCTCTAAAAGCAAATAGAATATTAGAGAATTATCCTGAAGTTATGATAAAGGATAGTCTCTATCCGAAACGTCAGCTTTTTATTTTGATTTTGATTAATTATTTTTGTTTATTATATCTTATTTTTTATTTAATTTGCATTTTTTATTAATAACTATTATTTATTGTATTACAGGGTTCTTGTGTCTCGTCCTTCTCTTACTATATTAATTCTAAGCTTTTTTCATGTGTTCATTTTTTCTGCACATTCATTCACATCCAGATATTCCCAAGCTTCATCAAAAAAGAGCCCGAGCAAGGCCGGGTATATCAGCTAGTTACTTAATATATCTCTTCACTGAAAATTGCTAGGTGGGGACGTGAAGGTACCATTTGTGCATGTGCTATTGAACCGTTTTAGATAATATTTGTGACTTATTCGTGCCATGTACCATATTCATCGACTGACGAAAATAGTAATGAATGACTACTTCTATCTCGTCATTACGATTTGTTTGATATATTACTCAATATATCTTCCCATTGAAAATTGCTAGGCGGGAAAATAGAGGTACCATTTGTGCACGTGCCAATGAACCGATTTAGATAATATTTGTAACTGGTTCGTGCCATGAACCATATTCATCGACTGACGAAAACAGATTTTGAAAATCTTTCATAGCCTCGGAGGAGTTAGAGTTACAGACAGACAGACGGACAGACAGACGGACAGACAGACGGACAGACAGACGGACAGACAGACAGACAGACGGACAGACAGACACGTTTCCCCACACTGACAGCATAAAGCACCTTTCGGTACTTTATAAACGTGAATAGTAAAATATAAGCAACAGCTGTCATATTCTCGTGCTGCGTAATTGCCAAGTCACAAAATGTTCTTTAACTAAAGATGTAATGATTTGGAGTGCTTTGTATATGAAAGAGTCAGAGTTAATAAGAGCGATAGACTTGGCTCTACATGAGATCTCAACTTTTTACGGCTAAAGAGTCGCGAGACTTCACTACATTTTTTTACATGAAATGTTTTTGATGAGATATTTTCATTACATAAAAGAAAGAAGCTTTTACATACAATTTTAATGCCATAGATTCGAAAATATAATCTAATAAAGGAAAAATTCAAGTACCTACAACCCTCAAATTTATGACGTAATTTCTTGTTTGAGCTTTCTTGAAATCAACTCTGCATCTGTAGACACCTTCGTCTTCCTCCGTAACCCTCCGAATGATGAGGTGAGCCGGCCGATCTGTTACATCGAACGTTAATCGACTTCTGATATCCTCTGAAGGAAAAGGTTGCTCAATATCGTCCACAGGCGTCTTTCTTAAATCCAAACTGCAAAGAAAATAGTGAACACAATCAATATCGGATTTCATTTCAATTTTAAAGCTTTGCATAATCACCATACACACGCATGCATACACACAAACATACTTATTCTATTGATTAACCATAACCGTAAACCCGATAAAATACAAATTAAAACATCCACGAAAGGTTTTATTAAGAGACAATAAAAAGGTATTATAACTATGGAGCTCCTGACATGCGCAGCGTAACTTTTTTGCGGAAAGCAGGAGATTTTATGAAAAAAATGAAGGACATTTTGGAGGGTTCCCCACTTCTCGTCGTGAAAGATGGACGTATAAGACCCAAAGGTCAAGGAAATGGATGAATCACGTTCGAAAGTCGTGATCTTTTCTATCGAGCACAGACGAATGTGTCGCTGAGCTTTCCGTGAATCCAAGTCAATATCGAACCGATTGATTCTTAGAAGACGCAAAACTGCCCTTCGATCATCTGCCACGCCAAAAACGTTTCAGTGTCTAAAGTCAAATCCTCGGAGGAAACGTTCTGGAGGAGACAAGAAAAAACCTATGATTACGCGAGCTCAGCTACAGAAATCCGGAGTAGGCGCTTAGGAAATCCAAGGATCAGCTGTCTATGATCGATTCAAGATGACGGTACGAAGATGCGGACGTTTAGAATGTCGCTACGATGGGATAAGCTGAAGCCCCCTTTTATCCGAACCACTTTTACCTCACTACTTTTTCCTTTCACCTTTTGTCATTTTCCCGTTTCTTTTCCGATCACGGCTCCTCTAACTTCCCCAATATGAATTTTATTTGTTTATTAACACCTATACGTATATAGCAGCTCATATTTTAATGTTAAATTTGTTCTTGGTCTGTCCCAAAATGTTAGAATTATCGTCTTCACGTGCCGTAACATCTTTAATACTTTTTTTAAAAGAACATGATGAAAACATAATAAATTATGATTCATTTCGAACCATTTTGCACGTGTGAATATTATTTTATTGTTTAAACTTCTTGTTGTTTTCACAATACTAAAAGTGACAGTTTGCTTTCCCAGAATGATAGGACCACTGGGAATTTTATACGATATAAACAAATTAAGTAACCAATAAAAGTACCATTATTTTGCAACACTTTTATACATCTACCTCGCATAGATTTAATCAGTCTTTGTAAATACTAGGCACTTCAATTTTCTCCCATGCTATTTTTATTGCTTGTTTGTCCGCAGAATCAAATTGTCGTCTATCTTGGTAAACTTTTCTGGAAAGAATACTCCACAAGTTTTCCATGTTGTTGAGGTCCGGAGAACAGGGTGGCTAGTCCAAAAAGTAGATTCCATTATTCAAAGTCCATTTCCGAGTGGATGCTGCATTGTGGACAGCTGTATTAATTTGCTGCACTATGAAAAACGGTTCACCAAATTTATTAGAGAATTGCAGAAATATTCTTCAAGCATCCTTTAATATGCAACAGCCATCATCCTTCCCTGAAACGAATGCAATTGGGGTCTTTTCTCCTCTTTCAAAACATCCCAACACCATCACAGGCCCAACTCTTTGTTGCCGTTTAGAAAACAGTTGTTCTTCTTTCCCTAATTCGTGCTAATAATGACTCCATTCATCTGGCCCATCAACGTTAAACTTCTTTTCGTCAGTCCATATTACCCTATTGAATTCATCCTTTCACGAGATATGATATGTCTCTTGTCCTTATAAAGCTGTTTTAGAGAAGGAATTGTTTTGCGTTTGCAGTTTTTAATGTAGCCAAATCCTGTTACTGCTCGAGCTATGAAGCTCTTTGCCTTAAACCAATTGTGGAATTGTTCATTTGCTTTATAATGCATCTCTTTTGGCGGGCATTCAGAATATACGCGTCTACGAGTGGATTTCGTTTGGCTATAATTTCCAATAGATTTGCAAATATTTAGCACAAAATGATGGTACCTATTCATTTTCCTTGCAATAGCTCGAATGGAAATGTTTTGTTTATGCAGTTTTATGATTTTTACCTTTTTCAAATTCAGATAATGCTTTTCCTCGTCCAATGGCTTTTGGAAAAACAATTTAAAAAATTACTTAGGATTACTGAAACGGATTAGCGAATAAACGTTTAACCTTGTGCTTCATTTACATAAAAATTTTCAGGAATATGCCGTTTGTTTGTTAGGTGGTTGTATCATTCTGACACAAGCAAACCATAACTTTCCATACAATATCATATATATAAAATCAGCGATGGACTATGTCGCAAAGAAACAAAAGTATGGAGAGAGATGTGTGTCAAAAATCAAACAGTAACGATTATACAATCGGGTGGATTATTTCTAGTTGTAAATATAAAAACAAGTTTAAACAATAAAATAATGTCAATGGTAACACAACGAGCCAAAACCGCTTTTCCACAACAAAATATTTATTACACCTGGATACGATTTCGGACGCTATGCGTCCATTTTTCAACAAGACTCTTTTTGATACGTATTTCGGACGCTACGCGTCCATTTTTCAACAAGACTGAAAGTTACAGTGTGCCTTGGGGCTATTTATATATAATAGGGACCAATCAGGTTCCTTTGCAAGTGGATAAACATTTTCGCAAGGCCAATCAGGTAAATTACAGCCAAGAATACAGAATAAATTTGAAACAAAAAATAAGCCAATCAATTGCGAGCAGGACACAAGTACACCAAAGAATAAATAAAAATAAAAAGAGGGTGAAGTAGTCAATAAACGAGCGCGGGACGGGGGGTTCAAAGATTATCACTACATAAGTCAGAGAGAAGGACCAATCCGGTAAAAGCAAAAAAGAAGGTCGAAACAAAGAGCCTCAAGCCGGGGTCCACTCAGAGAACCCAAAAGCTGTTAGTGCACGTACCTAAGCAGGTTATCCCAGCCATTAAGGTCCATAGGGCCCTTGTCACCATGAGTCTTGTTGAAAAATGGACGCGTAGCGTCCGAAATCGTATCCAGGCGTAATAAATATTTTGTTGTGGAAAAGCGGTTTTGGCTCGTTGTGTTACCATTGATGTTATTTATCCATAGTTAAGGTAATTTGGTTTTTATTTTGTTATATAATAAAATGATGCTCACATTCGCAAAATGATTTAAGTTGAATCAGAATTCATTAGATGTTTTCATCACGTTGTTTAATAAATCATTAAGGATGTTACGACACGTGAAGACGATGGTACCATCACTCTGGTACAGATCTTACGTTCATATATCATTTGCGTTGATTTCGTTCAACTGTTTTTTCTTAGCTAAAAATGTCAGGCGTAAAAAACATATTATTCGGTCCACTTTGCCTTACCTAGGAAAAGACGCCTGAGTGCAGAGGCGAATCAGCCAACGTATGACTCAAAAGAGTTTTAAACTCTGCAAAAAAGAGGTGACACCAGGTCCGGATAATCACCTGTTGTCGATAATGAGAAGCATAGCATCAGCACAAACAGAATATTGACAGAATTTTGCCCTTCTCAAAGTACCAACAATTGTCGCGTTCACCAATTTGGGCTTGTGACAGTCACTGACGAGAAATTACCCATCAATTGAGTTCTGCATAGGCACAACAACGACTGGGTCTTTCCAGACTTTCGGAATGTTTGTTTTTGAGCCGAATTGTAACTGCATTGGAGAAATCAGATTGTCTCTATGAGCAATCTATGAACAATGACCTCTATGTCCGAGTTTATAACGTCCTGAAGCACAGCTATCCAATCGAACACGTGCACTTCTGCAGCTTGACAACACCCAGCAAGGCCCGCCAATCGGAACAAGACCAAATTCAAAACTTGAAGAAACTGAAGTCCCATATCTTGAGCAGTAAGATCACCACGTCTATCGGTCCATGGTTAATTTATGCGCGGACGGCGATTCAAGAATGCAGTGAACGTCGAATGGCATTAACGCGGACTTGAGTCATCGGGGCAAAGATGGCAACAATCTGAAGATAAGATGGAATTTACTTCAACGAATAAACTCTGTTTTGTTTGTGATTTCTTTGAAGTTTTCATTATGGGTAACGTTAGGTATTATTATGGGTATTTTGAAAATACGAACGAACGTTTGGCTCAAACTGGTAAACTCTACGTGGCTTCCAACATTAAGGTATAAGTCATCAGAGCGGTAAAGAAGATAGTCTTCACCAGCCGATTCCCACACATATAGGTCTTGTCTTGAAAGTGCAAATCAATTAATAAGTCGCAAAATGGCATAGCAATGAAAGACCAGACATTTTAGATGCTCAATTACCCACAGATAAAAGACATCACGGATGCATGCTTGAATTGCTGTCTAGCCCCTGACGAATAGACTGTTTCTCATGTATCGTAACTGTAGACTGTAAGAAATTAGAGATCAGAAAAGAAAAAAGAATATAGAAATGGTTTTTGGATGATTAAAGGCTTTGAATTAGCCGTATACCATTTGAAACTCATTGTCTTTAAATGAGAATAAACGTGTATTTTAACTTATCAAACCTTGTGCCTATTAATTAACTAGGATCTACCTAGTTGACCATATGGAAACACATATTGCTCTCATAACGAGGTCGCCACACAAGGGATATTAAAGGGATATGGTGATGATTTAAAAGAATGTCCCAATGGCCATCGGGAAACGAAAAGCTTTACAATACGCTGAGTGGTGAATTTATTAGGCATCTGCCAAGGAAGTGAATTATGAGAGCATGAGGTAGAAGCCTAATTGTTGCATTTAAATATGCAGTCAGTGGTTCTGAATAATTGAATAGTTGCTTGGAAAAGGGGCGTTAGGGCAAATACGTCCTTGTCCCGCAAATTGCATAATTACCATAAATTAAGCCCGTTCTATCGAATAAAGGTGTAGGTGAAAATCCGCTATTTTCTATAGAAATGCTGCTGTAATTTGTTATACCGGGTGCTGTTAAATTTCATGTCAAAATTGATAGGGGTGATGGAATATGCGATTCTAAGCAAAAAAGTTCATACGAACATGCGTCCGAATTTGAACGATAACTGAGAATATGAACAGAAATAAAACTGCCGCCACTAAGATCAACAAGTTATTAACTCACTTTTTACGCCATCTAGGATGATGAAATTTAGGAGAATAATTGGGTAAATAAAATAATCGAATTCCAACGAGTAGTTTCCGAGTTATGCAGTCAACAACTTAACAAGTGGTGGTTACAGTAGTTCTCATATGTTAGCACTTGTTACGATGTTGAATGCGTAACTCGGAAACTACATGTTGGAATTCTTTCAAATTTTAACGGAATACACAGTTTTATGTACCCTATTATTTCTTCAAACTTCATTATCCATGGTGTTATAGAAAGTGAGTTATTAACTTGTTGATCTTAGTGGCGGCAATTTATTTCTGTTCATATCTAAGTTATCGTTCAAATTCGGACCCATGTTCATATGAACTTTTTTGCTTAGAATCGTATATTCCATCACCCCTATCAGTTTTTGACAAGAAATTTAGCAACATCCTTTATAGCGCAATTTTCCAATATAGCGGAACCAATGGAATTTTGGTATTTTTCGGGCGTAAAATTAATTTTATTGGATTTTCCAACAATTTACTAATTAAAAGCATGAAAATAAAACTGAAAATTAGAAAAGTTAGTAGACATCCAGAAAATGGAGTGATAGTCATAGATAAAAAGGTCAGGAGCAATAGTGCGGGTAGAAATTAAACTGAGGCAATTCCCTGCCATCTGTAGTGTAACTTATCAATGGGAATGACACCAAGTTTGGTAACGGAATTAATCAAGACAAGAGAGACGGATTCCGCAGAAATTTATCTTCAGTTGAAAATGTCACCGATAGGCGGAAATGTGGTGCTGCTGTATATTGGAAGGCGACAATTAGCATAAACACAGTTTAAAGTTTCTAATGGAAATCATTGATTATGTGGGTTTTAACCGCGACAGTGATTCGAGCTATAAAGGCAAGGAGAAGAATCGACATTCCCGCTGAGCAGAGTTACTGCCCATACTTATAACGTTGCCTAGAATTATATCTTAATGAAATTAGGGTGACACGGATGTCCTACTTTTTTTTGCCCCATGTCCTACTTTTTTTGTAATTTTTGCCCCGATGCATTTAAACATTCCCCACAAAGCAAATGGATTGGGTTTTATAAGCAATTTTATACTATACTGCTTTCTATAAGTTAAGGAAAAATTACTAAAAGCGCTATAACTCATTAAAAAATAAAATATTGCAAACATTCCAAGAAGGAGCTTTAGCCGCGACAAAGCGATCATCTCTCATGTTAACAATGCTTAAAAAATAAACATAAAGTAACAGAGTATTCATTTTTGACGAATCGATTGTTATATGATCTATATTATAAGGGTCGTCCAAATGAAAACGAAAATTTGTGTGGGGAAAAAAAGACGACGTGTAGGGTCGTAAGTTTTTGTTTTCAACAATTGCGAAACTCCACGTGCAAATTGAACAATAGGTTGCAAGTGTTGCATCACGTGAGAAAGAACGATAGCTCGCGCTTCGAAGCTCTGCGAGTGATCGCTTCGTCCAAACAGCAAAATGGAGTCAACGAAACAGGAGCAGAGAGGCACGGACATATGAAGGAGTTTCAGTTTCTGAAATTCATCGTCGTATGCAGAAAATGTATGGAAATGACTGCCTAACCTTCACTCGTGTTTGGGCATGGAGCAAGAGGTTTTCGGAGAGACGGTCATCATTACAAGATGATCAACGACCTGGACAAGCAAACCGCACCATCACGGATGATACCAAAGCCAAAATAGACGCTGTCTTAAAGGAAAACAGAAGACTGACAATCGATGTCGTGGTTGCTAAAACTGGCCTTAGTTATGGAACTGTTCACTCCGTTATCAGGTACCATCTGCACTACAGAGAAATCTGTGCATAATGGGTCCCGCATCATTTGACATCAGAAGAACTTGGAGTTCAAATGGCCATGTCCCTGCAACATTTGACTCGCTATGAAACGGAAGGAGAGAGTTTTCTCGACAGAATCGTTACAGGGAATGAAACTTGGTGCTTTCATTTCCAGCCCGAAAGCAAACGTCAAAGTCGTCAATGGAAGCATTATGGATCACCGCCCCCGAAAAAATCCAAAGCAATTGCAAACAGCACGAGGAAGGTGATGTTGACCGTGTTTTTTGATCGCAATAGCCCGATTTTACTGGAACTTCTTGAAAAAGGCATTACAGCAATGGTTCCCAAACCTTTTAAGCCGCGGTGCTCCAAAACAATTTTCCATGGTGTTATAGTTAAGAAAATTTTCCGCTGGTGAACCAGTTGTGAACCAGTTGTGAACCAGCTGGTGAACCAGGGTCGAACGCGTTTAAACAGTCTAGAGCAGCGATTCCCGGCCCCCACTTTGGGACTCACTACATTATAGTTAAAGCAGCACGATATGGGGAAACATTGAAGGCACTGCGTGCGGCTATCAAATGCAGCGTCCTGGACTTCTTACACAAAGCGCGTCCTCACACCTCGAAAGCAAAGGTAGACCTCTTCAAAAAGTTCAACTGGGAAGCAATGCAGCATCCTCCTTACAGCCATAACTTATCCCCATGTGACTTCCACGTGTTTGGGGATCTCAAGAAACATCTGAAAGGCCGCAGGTTTCAGGCGGACGATGAAGTGAAGGAAGAGGTTTTGGAATGGTTCCAGACGCACACTGACAAACTTCTTCCATGAAGAAATTACCTGCCTTGTTACACTGTGGGATAAATGCCTTAACGCATTTGGAGAGTATTTTTAAATTCATTGTATACGCTTCGGATAAAACAAATAATTTTCGTTTTCATTTGTACTACTCTTATACAATCGGCTAAGTGTCATCGCTATGTTGCCAATTTTACGTATACATTGTTTGTAACAGCATTGTTTGATGGCATATTTGTAACGAAGTAAGCGTCATCGCTTTGTTGCCAATATTAAGTGTATAACCAACACCTCCTAGAAAGAAAGCCTATGCACTGAAAATTCATACATTGTTACATGATCATAAGAAGTCATAATTTAGAGCTTATTATTGGTAGAAATACGATTAACAATGCCTTTTATGATAATGTAACAATGTATGAATTTTCAATAAACAGGCTTTCTTTTTAGGAGGTGTTGGTATAATGTTAGGAGCTTTAGCATTGTACATTGTCATAAGTACTTATAGAGGCCAACATATAAGTGTGCTATTTAGGCACGTAAAGGCGTGAAATTCAGTAACCAGATTCCTCTAGGCAAGATCTACATTAATATGAAGTTTAGGCCCAATTGTTTTAGTAGGGTCGGATTTGGGGGGCGGCATACGTTCGGAAATGATGAGAAAGGAAAGAAGATACGAGGTTTTTTACATTTTCTGCATATTACGTTCTAGAAAATCAATTCTTTGATTTAAAAACTTGGGAAGAGGTAAAAATGCAGATAAAAGGGTAAAAATAGATTTCTGCAGGATCTGCTACTTTCCTTACCCTCCTCGGGGGGGGGGGGGGAGATTAATTTCTTTTTAATAAATGTATAAATGCATTTCTGCTTCACTGCTAAAGCTCCCCCTTGGAATGTTTACAAGATTTTATTTTTATCATCATTGTTTGATGGTATTCATTATTAGGAGCTTTAGTATAAAAGCTGCTTATAAGAATGGGCCTTGGTATGTACGTTTATCCGGCTGTCCGTCCACCCATCCACCGTTTGCACGATAACTTGAAAACGGATTAACTTTTTCAAGTTCTTTTTTCAGAAATATGACCATCAGAGTCTTAGCTCGGCCGTATCAACTTTTCAGAATTTTTCGTGGACCCCTTCAAGTCGATATCACGTGCTAAAACAGTGAATGTAAAGAATACCAAGATAATGGCATGTCATATAACGATCGATTTGTCAAGAAAGAATAAACTGTTACGTTCTGTTCATCTTTTAAACCAAAGCCAACTAGAAAGACAGGCTGGGGCACTTAAAAGTCACATGACTACAGTAGATCGAGCAACAATCCAATCTTCATTGTTTCCGACAAACGAAAAAACACTGACTGTTGAAATCTAAGATGGAAACAATGAAGTTGGTCTACTTTGGTCATGTGACTTTTAAGTGCCCCGGTCTGTCTTTTTCGTAAGCGACGTTTAAACATTACTGACGTTGGCGCGCGCACGTGATCGCTTTGTCGACGCACGACTGCTCAAGTGCTCATAATCCGGAAGAATGGAGCTACTTATTGGTTTTATAATGTCAGTCCGTCCCCTTCATAGTTTCTACATTTTTTGAGATAGAAGGTTGAAATTCGGAATGTAGCTTCCTATGGGCATGCAGATAGCTGCACTATTTAGTTTGGTTTTGATTGGTACACTGCGGTCGGATTTACGGGGATGGGATTCAGAGAGGACAATATATCTATGAGCTATTTAGGTGCATAAAAGCGTGAACTCCAGATTCCTATGAAGTTTAGGCCCAATTGTTCCATTGGGGTCGGATTTGCGGGGTTGGCAGTCACTTGGTCTTTAGAACTATGGCAACATATGGCATGTGATATACACTACATGATCAAAAGATTTGGGACACCTGTTGCTTTACCGTAAAGCCGCAAAAAGCTTCAATCAGTAGTGTGTAGGACCACCCCGAGCTGCTATCACTGCCTCCACCCTACATGGCATACTGTCCACAAGTTTACGGTATGTGTCCACAGGTATTGACCTCCATTCCTCGAGGAGTGTCGTGGTCAGTTCCTGGACAGATGTAGGGCGAACCATCCTGGATCTCACACGTCGTTCCAATTCGTCCCAAAGATGTTTGATGGGATTGAGATCAGGACTCTGGGCGGGCCAATACAGTTCTTCAACCCGCATCTCGTCAAACCAGTCTGATATGGATCTTGCTTTGTAGCAAGGCGTACTGTCGTGCTGGAAGAGAAACCGCCCGTCACCGAAGTGTTCCCCATAGCGCTGGAAGTGCCCCGTTATCCAGAATGGTCCTGTAGCCATCAGCATTGAGATTTCCGTCCACCTTGATGAGCGGGCCCAGTCCAGTCCAGGAGAAACACCCCAGGTGTTCAAAGGGGTGTCCCAATTCCTTTGATCATGTAGTGTATCATATGTTCGGATGTGATGAGAAAGGAAAGAAAATACGAACATTTTTACATTTTCTACATATTACGTTCGAGTAAATTAATTTTTTGATTAAAAAACTTGAGGAGAGGTAAAAAGTGCAGATAAAGGGGTGAAAATAGATGACTGCAGGATCTGATACTTGCCTCACCCTTCTCGGGGGAGGGGATTAATTTCTTTTTAATAAATGTATAAATGTATTTCTGCTTCACTGCTAAAGCTCCTCCTTGGAATGTTTACAAAATTTTATTTTTTATTATTAACTATCTAATATGCACGGCGTTGCTCGATCCGTTCGTTTGATAAAATTTTGCCTTATATGAAATTGAATATAAATAAGAACACATGAAAAATCCATAATAAAGTATAAATTCCCTTTGGAAAAAACGAAAAGAATTCTTTAAAATTCTCGCACTGGAATTTTGTGTTCAGTTGGGTTTGCCCAGGAAAATTCGATAATCCTTACTCAACATTTTGGAATTTCAAAGAAAGGCTATGAGTACTGAATTAGTTCTGTCTGTGTTACAAAATACTTCAGAGATGGATTGAGAGAGTTGAGGAACTCTGTTTACTGCCTCATCAACACGTAATCTATTCAATATAACTGTACTCAGTCACAGACCATGGAATCATGTCCTGAATGTGGTTCTTTATATAAACAGTATCAGTTTTAGCAGCAAGAATTGCCCTCTCACAAAATCTGATAATGTTTTTGACGTAGAACTACGTCTATCAGGGGTGCAGCCGAGGAAAAATTCAGACGCGATTTTTCGTTCAAAAAGTGATGTACATATCTCAGTCTATATCTTTCTATCACTATATCCTACAACTATGGTCGTTATCTCGTTGGAAAGAGGAAGGTTGAGTCTTGAATAATAAGCAAAAATTTCACCAAATGAGCCACTGGGTCAAACGTTACAGCAAGGTAAAGTTAAGTGAATTTTATGCTCGCCATCGTAATAACGGAGTGGCGCTGCTGCAGCATATACGTGTGCGGCATGTATTGGAACTAATTGGAGCTGACCATGGCCTACGAGAAAAGGCTTGTGCATTTAATAAAAAGAAGGCCTGTGCATTAGGTATTAAAACATGGAAACACGAGCGTTTTAAGAAAATATCATGAAATCCTGTCATCTGCCGGCGAAATCAGTACATCATCATTTATATAAAATCAGCGACGGTGGACGTTGTCACAACAAAGAAGAAATCTAACAATGGGTTATTTCCCGATTATACACGGGTGGGTTCGCTTTTAGTTTTCTATTCAAAATATGTTGTAAAATAATGAAATATATTTTATTTTAAGCAGTTTAATTATTTTAAGAAATGAACTTTGAAGTTTTGTTAATTTCTTAAAACAAAACAATAAATCTGACTAAAATAATATATGTTTTCGTGGATCAGCCGTGGCTTTCTTCAGGACTGTGTGAATAATGATTAAAGAAGCTTAGAAGAACACTCGAGGGGGAGAGAGGGTTGGGGTAGGCGGGTAAAACAACAACAGGGGAGGGGGCTAGGAGATTGCTGCATTCGTAATTTAAAACCCAATGGGAATAGGAGAGTTCTGGCTCAATTACTTGTGCAAACGGAAAACAATACAAGACTGTATCTAGAATAACTCAATGGTAGATTATCAATACGGCAGGTATGCCCCATTTCATATCAATTGTTGCTTTTCATATCACAGACCCATTCTTCACAAAATTGTAATGTAATTGAATATAGTAACTTTTTTTTTATTTTGTTCCTTTTTTCGCCAAAAAATACACACAAACGGTAACCAATAATAACATACAGTAGTAGTTCTACGCCTTAAAAACCCGCGGCTTTGGCAGTCACCAGAGCCTCCGTCAATTTTTTTTTCTAATATATTTAGATAAACATTATCTATAATTTCTCTAAAGTAAGTTACTACATTATAACAACCATATGAAAAATAAATTTTCTCCAGTTTTTAGCTCATTAGAGAAAGTACCTTCACCTTTTCAGCAAATGTTTGAGCAACTGTACACCCAAGAAATTGTATTCTCTTATTTGTTTTAGCATAATTTCTTACATCTCCGCAAAGATTTTAATAATAAAAGAAATAATAGATTATTTATTTATTTATTTATCACTTTTTATAACTATCCCCCTTGAAACGTGAATCATTAAGGCAAGCATAGTAGCCTGACACTGAAAAGTTACGTGATATTCTTAGTCGAAGCAACAATGTAACCTTCATTGTTTCCATCTTGGATTTTGGCAATCCGTATTTTTTCATTTGTTGAAACAATGAAGGTTACATTGTTGCTTGGACTAAGATGATCAGGTGACTTTTCAGTGCCAGGGACTATTTTTTCGTCGGCTACGGCTTGTATTATTCCATCAACATACATTCACGGCAACTGATTATTGAAGCAAACACGACGGGCTAATTGATCACACATGAAAGCAAAAAAACATAAATCAAGTCTAGTTCATATGTATAGATTATTAATTTCTATGTTTTTTGAAAGACTCAGCTCCAGTTTCAGATGTTTTCCATTATTGTGGTAGTATTACACAGCTGTGTGTTAAATTTCAACTTTATAACTTATTTCCAAGTTGCCTTTTAAAACCGGACAAATATACATGCATATTGACATTGCGCTTTATATGTATACAGAAGAGAAAATAGAGAAAAAATTACGAGTATTGTTCAGAGAAACTATGCAGCTAAAAGACAAAAGCTATTTGGGCGTCAGCAATATCTGAAAAACGGGAACTTCGTCTGAGCAGGAGGGTATAAGAGCTTCTACGTCAAGGGCAAGGGACATTCCAAGGAAAGATGATCTAAAGTATCCAGTGATATTCCCTAGTGGTGAAGATGGATATCAGGTTATCTCAACATGAGGATAAATAAAGTCCCGGACGACGCCGGGTTATCAGCTAGTATGCCATAATCTTAGTATTCTTTACTATCACTCTTTTAACACGAGGACGACTTGAAGGGGTTCACGAAAAAGCCTGAGAAGTGTATGTAGACGAGCTAAGACCTTGATGATGAGATTGTCGAAAACAGAATTTGAAAAAGTTAACCTGTTTTCAAGTTTTCCTGCAAACGGCATACGGCGGGATAAACGTACAGACCAAGGGCGTATTTCAAGTAACTTTTAGCTAAAGCTCCTAATATACCAACTGTTGCGAAATTTAAGTATGTTAAGGAAATCATACTATGGAAAACTACAGCTTGCAAAATTGTGGCACGGCCGTAAGTGTGCATCATGAAGAAGCAGCTTAAAAACACGTGTTTTAAAGTGAAGCTGTAGTTTTATTCATGCTCATGTTCTCAAAAATCCGTGATAGTCAATTTGCCAGATAACTGCTTCGAAATATCATCGCAATTGCGATGGAGCGTCATTGGTAAATTGGAGGCAGGACAAAGTCAGATAGAGGTTGCCAGAAGGTTAAATGCAACCTATCTGTGGTCCACAGACTTTGACAAAAATTTCTAACAATATATTCGGCCTCCAGAAGGTTCAGCCCAGGAAGACCAAGGGCAACGACAAATGAGGAAGACCAATGCCTTCAGTTAAGTGCACTGGATGGAAGATATCGTCTTCTAATATACGCAGGAGGTTGCACGCACCAGGCCTCTATGAAATGAGACTATTTCGTGTAATTCTCAACGCTCGCCACAGGAAGTAGCGTCTACATTGGGCACGTCAGCACCTCAAATCTATTCTTTCAATTCTGCTGTCTTTAGAGAAAACATCAGTGAAAACGATGAACTAGGAGGAGTCAGTGTCTCTGTGTGGGAGATATCTGTTTAGCTAGATGTACAGACATCCATTCCTTTCTAAGTAGAGCCGTGAATGGTCAAGATTATGGTTATGTACGCTCTTTTGTAGGAGCAGTGGGTAACAATTTTCTCCTACAGGATGACAACGCTCGAGCACACAAAGCTCACAAAATAGACAAATATCTTCAACAGGAAACAAATCATCGAATAGAGTAGCAACTGAGCATGTCTAGGACACCCTGAAAAGACGTGTTATTGTACTCAATGCTCTTCTTCATGCTCTGTATGCGCTTGGAGAAACTTTGCGACACCAATGGGCGTCACTCCCTACGGAGCGCGTATACAACATTACTGACAACTTGAAACTTGGCTGTAGGTTCTGTATTGCTGCTCGAGGTAATTACACGCCATTTTGAAGACACGTTTTCTATAAAGGTAAAATTTAAATTATGTTGTTACAAAAACAGATAAAATTAAAGCTTTAAAATTTAAGATAAGTGCCCGCATCAATTTGAATCAGCTTTGTTTGTGTCTGTCTATCTATCCGTTTATATATTCTACGATTTCTCAAGATTGCTTTAACTTTTTCAAATTCTGTTTTCGCTATTCGATAGAGACCCGTCTTGAAATTACCTGATTAAAATGTCATTGTAAATCGGTCACGTGATCATTACAATGGAAATGGACAACATCCCCTGGTGGCATGGAAAAATATGGCATATGATTAGTCATCCGTTCGGAAATGAGCGATAAATGAAAGAATACCAACATATGATATGTGATATGTCAGTCAAATTTCCAAAATGTTACCAAAAAACCCCAACTTTTAAGACATGTTTCTGAAGAAGCTCCAGTACAACGTTATTATTCTAACTTAACCGACTAACTGATTATATTAACGACAATCAATGCATGACGATGAGAAACATTAACTAAGAACGGTTTAACCTTTTCAAATTCTGTTTACGCTATTCGAAAGAGACTCTTCCTTAACTGATTACAATATTGAGCTCACAAATCGGTGTAACCGTCACGTGACTACTAGATGCCATTAAAGTCTTTCAAATGAAAACTATGGCTTGCGATATGCCATTCTATTGGTAATGATGAGAAAATAAAGAATTAAATGAATTAACAAATAAAAGAATTCAATAATTTTTTTGAATTTAAAAAAGCAATGAGAAAATAGAATTTTTCGAGATTTTGCTCAAAAAATATAAATAACTCGCATTAAAGCATTAAAGAAAGAACATTCGTTCGCTTTTTTACCAAACTATGATTCCACACAAATTCTCTAAGGTTACCATAGCAAGAAGCAATTGGAAGAACACACGTGCTCTTCATTTCATTTTCCATCTTGCTTCGGTTTGGGAAGATTCGCGTACTCGGTGCATATGAGACGCGCTTGTCGGAAGAGTTGCAGACGAATGAGTAATCCGATTTAATAGGATGGATTAGGCGAAATGAATTAAGTAGCCATTGTACACGAAAGCGAATGAATAAAGCGAATTAATAGGAAGTAGTGAGATTAAAGAATATGTTCCAAAAATAAAGAAGTATTATACTCTGTCCAACGAAAGAAAAACTGGGCGTGTCCAGTTAAATTTCCAATTTCAATTGTTACCGATTGTTAATTTTACTTGGCAACAATGTCTAACAATTGAAATCGAAAATTTAATTAGACACGCCCAGTTTTTCTTTCGTTGGACAGAGTATACAGAAGATATGAGAAATGGGTAGAAATGAAAATTTGATGAAAGTATACACTGAAAAGCAAAATACATTCATTCCACTGTATTTTTCTATCTCAATGTCTGTCTGTAAATTGTAAGATTTATCGAAAACGGTGTTACTTTATCAAATACTGATTTTCCCAATCAGAAAATTATCATCTTGAACTGAAAAAATACTAAAGAAATGTTAACCAATAAACAATTTTTAAATGGCAACATAGGACATATCATATGTCACGAGATTTTTCCTCAAGAAACTTCAGTACCTTGATATTATTCTAACTTAATCAATGACTATTTTATCGAGAACAAATTTTCAACCTATTTCCGTTTAAGAAATTAAATATGCCATTTCTTAAAGAATTTCACATGCTGAATCCAAATATAACAATGAAATTTGTCAATTATCTCTAGTTTTCATGTAAACGGAAAGTTTACATTTTCCAACTATGGGTGACCAGATTATTATGACCACCCACTGCACTTCGTTGGGTCACCTTTTGCCTTCAGTACCGCGACGATTCTACTTGCATTGGCTCCAGGAGATGTTGAAAGCTGATGTACAAAATCTGACACCATGCCTGGTGAATATCAGTGTCCAATTCTGTGTGATTGATGGTTGTGAGACCATTTGCCTGATAGCTCTTTCATCTTCGTCCCACAGTCATCAGACTGTGGGGGGCCAGCTAAGCAATGTAAATTTTCCCTCATGTGCTTGAAACCTCTTCTGCACAATACAATCACTGTGGCATGGCGTATTGGGACACAATCAATATGATAGGATGAACTTGATCAGCAACGATAAGTATGTTGTGCTACTCAGACGTTATTTCACACGAATTAAAGGACCTAAATCATGCCAGGAAAACGTGCCCCAAACCATAACACTGCCCCCACCAGCTTGTATTCATATATGTGGGGTCCATGCTTTCATGCTGTTTCCGTCAAATTCCCACTCTGCCATCTGCATGATGCAACTGGAAACGTGATTCATTGGACCACATGATTTTTTCCAATGCTCGATTGTCCAATCCTTGTGTTCCTGTGCGAACTGGAGAAGATTTGTTCTGTTAACTGCAGACAGCACAGATGTTCGAATAGGTCTTCGGCTTCCATATCCCATACGTTGCAGATGGACGTAGGAAACTCCGATTAAGATCTACAGTAATTTGATGCACTGTTGCCCTTCTGTTTTCTTGTACTAGTATTGCCACTCTCTGTTCTGCCCGGACATGGACTAGTCGCTGACGGCCACAATTCTGACGTTCAGACCCAGTTTTTCGGCTTACAGCATTTTTAAATGTCATTTTCATTTTTAGCACCCAAAATTATGTAAGATCAGCTGTTTTTATGCCCACAACATTTTACCTGTAGAAGACTAATCAAATGAATGACGATGAGAAGCATTGGCTAAGAACAGATTTGGTATTCGATATTGGTAGCTCTTCCTGGGCCAAAATAATTAAAACATTGAAATCTGTGATTTCTTCCTCCCCCAATATTTTTTATAATGACAACATATAGCACGTTATATGTCATTCGAATGGGAAGCAGGAAAACGAAAGAAGACAACATTCTTTTCAAATTTAGGCATATCCTTAGCTTATCCGCGAAAATCAAATTACTAGAGGGTTCCCCCCAAACAACTACAATGACTCATTACACTGGACAAAAAATTTCAAAACGTTCATGCTTTCGAGCTGAAAAATGTCATTTCTTAATGGATTCAATGTGCTGAACACGAATATAACTAAGAAAAAAGTGAATTGAATATGGTTTCTTATTAATGTGTATTTGAATGCAGGTACTTGAATGCTGGTCCATTCTTATCTATGGCTTTACCAAATAATTTTCAAGGCCGAGTTGAATGTGTAAAGAAGAACTTGCCGACAGCTTCATCAGATTTTGTGTGGGTAAAGTATATTGGTTTCTCCAGGGTTAAAAGATGCCCTCAGAAGCCATCCTTTCTTTATGTAGTTGAAATCGATTGCTCTGCAGTCCATAGAGAAAGAAAACTGCAGTACGTTGGAGTACAGAGAAAACAGAAGCCAGAAAATGAGGACAAAGATTAACAAAGTCAACCGGAAACCACTAATTCACAAAGATAGTTTATTTGTGTGAATGCGCATACCAGCAGCCAAGCTGCCTTCGTCAGCGTATACAAAGATGATCTGAACAGAAATTTCTGTTAAGATGAGGATTAAGAAATTACAACGTCTTATATATAGTAAAATTGTACAAGAAGATATCCAATCAAAAGAAATTCAGATACAGGAACAAAACAAAATAATAAGAACAAATCAGTAGTCAAAACGGTCACTATTAGAGAAGGCTAATCAGGTGTCATTGTTGTCACTTGTATGGTTTTTCTTTCTGCTGGCCAATGTGGGGAGATGTAGAAACTGTAGAAGATGTAGAAATGCATTAATATCTCTGCAACGACAACCAAACAACGTTTTCTAATTTCATATTCGTGTTCAGCACGTTAAATTTATGAATGAATTTCACTGTTGCCCAGTGTTATTAAAAATATGTCAGCAGACAACGGTTTCAATCACAGTAACTTGCAACCATGGTTTTTATTTCCTGTCTTTTATGGTAACTGCGATTAAGAAGGGACGAACGTAGAGCACAGGCGCAAAGAAATTCTCATTAGTACATATGTAATCGAATGTATGTGATGGACCACTTTATTGAATCTTTTAAATAATTTATGTAATAAAGATTTGTTTGTCTTGATAAAAGAAAGTTAAGTCTGTAAATAAACAAAAGAATCTATTTTGAATATGAAATGACTTCTCAATATACACTTAAATTTATTACCTAAAAGAAAAATTGTCAAAATGAAACTGCAGAACGATAATATGAAAGAAGAGAAAAGTTCATTTATTCATTTAATCGTAAAAATCAGATTCAGCACACAATAGATTATTAGAAATTCTAAGAAGCGTCCATATTAATGGGGACTCGCATCAACAGTGAATTAAAGCAATGAATTAAGGCATTCAATCCGCAACTTTGCGAAAGAATTTATTGTAACCTCCAAAATCGAAGATGACGTGCTTTCCGTCCTAATCTCCTGATTTCCTCTTTGGAGAATTCCGCCCATTTCCTAAAGCCAGTGGGATTTTTGTAATCGGCCTTCTGGCACATAAAGAATTCAGTGAAACTTTTATATAAACGACCGGAAGGGACCAACAAAGCATTTCTTAGAAGAGGAAACGTCACCGCTACAGAATCAATAGCGTTAACTGGTTGGAGAGCATTGCAAAGGTCAGCAGCCGATGTTATTAACCGGTGCCTCCTCTTTTCAAGTTTTTCGTTTCCTTCTTCAAGCTTCCCTCCGTTTACTTGGAAACAAATTCATTTGAACGTTTAATGAGCTAAATTTTCAACCTCCATTCGTTTATTTAATGAGAAATCTAGCGGTAATTAATTTATATTCATAATGCTGTTGATTACTCTTATTACTCTTAGATTTTAGATCCACGTTATGAAATTTAATGTAATAAACGCGTATGCGAAAGAGATAAAGAAAGAAAATTTTACGTGTTTTTGAAAGAAGGGGAAAAA
>JAHWFO010059745.1:342928-374958 GCA_023313115.1 Rhysida immarginata
TTGCTTGTTACTTATTCTAGTTTTAACAAGACTGGCGTTGGAGTTTTTACTTGCTACTGGATTTCACGGTGTTTTGTTTGACATCTAGAATTGGACCCTCTCCAGTCATGGATGTATCCGTGTAGCGACTTCATAGAGGATATTTATATCAGCCCTTGTCGTTGTACCGTGTCGTTTTTCTTGTCACGTTGTCTAAGATTAGAAGACATACTGTGCAGTGATATTAAGCAAAGACTAACGCTTCCACGCTGTATTACTCTGCAACTATTTTGATATTTATGTTTGTTCATGTCTGGAGCCGAAATTTAGCTCACTTGTTGTACTTTTATTTAATTTATTATTCATCTTTAAATATTACGCACCTTTTTCTTGTCTTTCCACGTGATACGATGACACCAATTTTCAATTTGTAATAACAAATTTATTCCGAGAAAACTCGTTTCATTCATTAAACCATGAATTCAATACAATAATTAACTAATGTGCAGATGAGGCGCCGACAGTGACAAGATGGAAGAATTTTCTGTAATAGAGCAATTAGTATAGAACGTAACATTACTGTGGCAGTAATTTTGTCAATGTTACAAAAGATGTTCAAAGTGGCCTGCTTGGGATGCAATGGAAGCGTTTACACTTTGCATGAAGGATTGCCGCACTGTTCGAATGCTCCAGCCTTTACCCGATTAGCATCACAGGCTGGCATTGACACGCTATTCTTTACCTCCACATCAGGAATCGGCTCTTGTAGCGGGAATCTGCTCAATACGCTCTCCTTGTTCGCCTTTTCCATCAAAAAACCCCTTCTCACATAAATGCCCAAAGATGGTTGCAAACGTTTTGTGATTCGGAGTGGTGTTGTCGGAGTATTTTTCTTGGTACACCCGTGCGATCTCTCAACTATCCCCATGGGGTTCTCCGCATTTTAAAACCATCTTGGCTAGTTCCTAATATGAACACGAAACCACTGTATTGCCGCTGCACGACGATCACTCTGAAGTAAGTCCGCAACAAACTTCTGGTGATTTCCCAAAGCGAGATGAAAACAAAAGTTCATATAAACATGGCTCGGATAAGGAACCGTTTATGAGATTTCCGCATTTAAAAGTGAAGTTTCAGCAGCTGGTTTTGTACTCTGTGGATGGCAGGTTAATTTTCCGCATTTCAAATGTGTGTCTGGCCACTAATTAGCGTTATAATGAGGCTTTGGTATTTCTCATTCCTGTTTGGAATGAGCCTTGTTCGCAAATGGAATGCGTGATGTCCCATTTGCTCTACCGTGGCTCCTTGTTCGAATCCAAGTCGTCGGAATTTTCCCTTACATTTTTTCCAATAATATCATTAGTAGTGGTGTTTATGAAAAGCATTCATAAACTGCAGAGCAATACAGGGTGTATCTAGACCCCTGTCACAAACTTCTGGTGGCGATTCATTCCAACCTCCTAGAGGTACGTTATGTGATCGCAGAGCCATCTATCTGTTTGCTCACGAAACGAAATAATTTTTAATTTCATTTTTTAGAATCCTTTATTTTCTTTATTTTAGTAATTATAGTTAGTATCCTCAGATACAGTGCCGTACGTTTTTAATGATCATAAAATTCATGATCGCAAACCAGGTCACAGTTGATATTGAAATAAAACAAGTGAAAGCTTGTCAGTACACATAAACCATTTATTAAAAAACACAACCGTAATGACCAGTAACCCTCAATGTTTTAATTTTGACTTCCGGAACCATACACATTCAACGGTTTTCTACACGATTAATTAGATAGAAAGATCATACGAAATTTTTTTATTTCAATTAGAATATCGATATCGATAATATCAGAAATTAATTTATAGAATGTTAGCTGTTTTCAATTGCCAGCTGAAATTTTTCAGATGTCACAAACTCATTGTTTATATATTTATGTTTTCCTTGTCATTAATCTTGTTTATTGTTGGAGTTGAATGTTGTTAAACAATGAACAATGTTGAGAATGTGAAGTTGCCATGGAAATAGTTTGTGCGGTGTGGCTGAAGAAAATTTGGCTTAAGTTTTTTTCTTTTCCTTGCTGGAGTAGATCTTCGAGGAAGGAGTGAAGGGAGGTGCCTGGGAGGCTCGTGGAAGCGACAAAGCATTTTGGCGTGTAAGGAACAGACTTTTGATGAGAACCACATGTGTTGAGTGATTCCACAATTCAGAAAAGTTTTATCGAGGCCTGGGAGACTGGGAACCCAAAATGGCGTCATCGAACTGATGATTGTGTCGACCGAGTTCTCTGGCGGATACGAGGTAACATTGCGTAATTGCGTAGAATTTAAAAGATTCATATTCTATTAAGGTAAAAGTGAACCGAAATGCTTATGGGAGCCCATTCCCAGCATGGTTGTTTCCTGAATTATTTGGAGCTACAATTTTCCTGGTGTGTGGTTTGTCGTCCCTGTTCGAACAGCAACTTGTACTCATCAAAGTTTCAAGGGTGGCAGCCACGATCCTTTGCAAAAGCACTTTTCCATTTTGGGACTGCATCCTTGCAGTTTAGTGTTGATAGCTTTTACCGGCATTTAATGAAATCCGGGTTAATCCACAACACTGTTAATTGATAATGATAAGCCGAATGGTAATGATACCATAGGCGGGTTTCATTTGATGTATGAGTAACAACTGGTAATATAATTCAATTCAATGCTTAGTTCTGTAAAAGACAATTGTTAATACATGTACTTGTGAAGATATTGCAATGTAGTTAGGCTTGTAAATTGTTGATCAGGAGGTCATGAATAATTGAAGCAATGAGAAGAGTGTTGTAAGGAAGAGATAACCTTGTATGTGGCTGATAAATTAATGGAGAATTGTCTGTGGGATTCTCAATGCTCATGTTCTTCGGGTTTATGCTCTAGTAATTTTAAGAGATGTAGAAATGGATTTTGAGTTAAATTGCTCTAAAAAAAACAATATTGCTAAGAAGGTTTGTGGACATGTATGCACCCCCTGTAAATGTAATTATTATGGTTCAACTCAGTGTAACTTGGACCTCAAGCTGTTTATAACGAATGATCCAACCTAGTGTAACTGTTTAAAGTTGACCTTTTCATATGACTTCACATCAAAAATAAGAGCTTCTTCAGGTAGGTGCCTCGAACCATTATGTCGAAAGTGATTTGGATTAGACACGTGAAATACCATTTTGTTTTAATATTATTTGGCGTTTTCTTAAAAATAATGGTTACATTTCTAATTTTCCTTACTAATGATAAGAAGTTGTACAAAATAGCGTTTCATCCATCAATTTTATATTGAAATTTGCTTTTAAAAAATCTGCACTCGTAAATTATGGTCGAAATATTGTGTAATATTAAAGGTTTGCTTCACTGAAACATAGCAGCTTCATTTTCGGAATGGATTTATCAGTATTAGAAATTTATAAATCTTTTAACTGTGGGCTATTCTGCGTTAGCCTGTTCCATTAATTTAAAATTCATCGATGAGAATGAATCGAGACAGCCTGCTATGAAATGCATCCGGAGTCGTTGTTGGATCCATGCCAGCCAACGCTAAAGGAGAAGCCTTGAATTTAACAATCTAAATTATTTTGCATAGCCCTTGTTGTATATTATTCTAAATCATAATGCACTCACAAAACCCTAACTTATTTATTTATTTATGAGAAACATCGTTTATGGTGACATTTTGGCTTAAATCGCATCATAATTAATAAGTTCACTGATTCCATGGGAACTGAGCATCAATCTCGTCTTTCAGATGCATAAGTTTGCTGTTTACTAATGCCATTTCATAATGATTTAATAATTCAACGCAGAGAGGTATCTGTATTTATCATGTTTTTTCCAATTCCCACCCTGTTGTCATTCACATTTGATTAGAATTTCATTTTTGTATGTCCGTTTCGTTTCCTCCTTGCAAAATAATACTGTGGTATTCAATAGTAATATAACATTTTGTGATTTTTGTCATGACATATTTTGAAATATATTGAAGCAGTCAAAGAAAATATTATCGTTTACACATTAAAATGAATCTCTTAAATCCGTTGAGTTTCCTGATTTAAAAGAATTGCAGCGTTCAAAAGAAACCGCCATACCCTATGAGATTTGATACCGACTGCTTCAAAATACTGTCATATCTCAAGGATATATTATTATTGAATAGTCTCGTCCTTTCATCCTGTCGTGCTTTCTTGCATAATACAAAGACGTAGCGGTATACTCGTTATTAGGACCGATAGGTACTAAGTTTTCCAAATGTGCGTCTGTCTGTCTGTATCTCTGCTGGTACTCTAGCGTTCGAACAATTCCAAATTTTCGACTTTCGTTTTTGCCATTCGATAACTTAAGAAAACGACAGCCTGAGTTCGGGGTTGAAAAAATTCGGTGAAATATTTCCGGTTCAAAAGGTCACAAATAACAGGGGACCATGTTTTTCTCTATACAATTCCATGTATAAAAGGCCTATGCATTGATCAGTGCAGTCGCTTTTCGCCATTCGATAGCCAAGGAAGGAGAAGGCTTGTGAATTATGTGAAGACACGTGATCGTCTTCATTGGTGATCAAAATCAGTCAAACTGGTTCAGTGTTTCGTGTTGCAATGGTACTATTGTTAAGATATGGCATGTAATATATTAAACATAGTTGATCAATTAATACAACAAAATTAATCAAAGAAGTAATAAAAAGTCTAGGAAAAGCAATATAGTACGTTTATTGGAGCCAACGCGTTTCAAAATATAATTTCATCATTAGGGCAAGAAACAACTACAATATGGCAAGCTCTGACTGCCAAATATATGGTAACTATCCACCAATCAGGCGAGAAAAGCGCTGATTGGTGGGCTAACAAAGCCAAAACAACATAGTGAAACAGGAATGATTGGAGTATTACAAAAGCAAAAACTCTTATACACTGAGTGAGCATATTATTATGACCATCTGACATGTTTATGCAAATGCGCGCACGGACGTCGCCACAATGTTGCTAGCGGGCAGAACAAGAAAGAGAAGCTGAGTGACGTGTTCCATTCTTCAACTATGGGTAAACGACGCGATTTAACAGCCTTCGAACGCGGGATGATTGTAGGTGCTCGGAGATATGGAGCGAGTATCAGCGAAACAGCAACATTCGTGGGGTGCTCAAGCAGGCGTCGTTAAAGTATTTAAAGACTGGACGGTTAGTCGGAAGACTAGTCTGAACGTTCGAGTTGTGGATGCCGCGGATGGTTGATGATCGGACTGAATGGAGACTGTCACGACTGGTAAAGGATAACAGAAAGGCAACTGTGCATCAAATCACTGCTGACCTTAATCAGGGGTCCTCCAAAACGGATTCTGAATGCACTGTCCGCCGCACACTGCATCGCATGAGATGTGGAAGCCGAAGACCTGTCCGCACACCTTTGCTGTCTGCTTCCAACAAGCGGAAACTACTCCAATTCGCTCAGGAGCACAAGGACTGGACTATCGAACAGTAGAAACAAATCATGTAGTCTGACGAGTCACGATTCCAGTTACATCATGCAGACGGCCGCGTGAGAATCTGGCGGAAACGGCACGAAAGCATGGACCCCGCATGCATGAGTACAACCCTTCAGGCCGGTGCGGGCAGTGTTTTGGTCTGGGGAATGTTTTCCTGGCATGCGTTGGGTCCGTTAATACGTATTGAACAACGTCTGGATGACACAGCATACCTCCGTATCGTCGCCGATCAAGTCCACCCTGTCATGTTGATGGCGTACCCCAATGGAGATGGCTACTTCCAGCAAGACAATGTGCCATGCCACAGAGCTCGTATTGTGCAGGAGTGGTTCCAGGAACATGAGGGGAACTTTACCTTACTTCGGTGGCCCTCACAATCCCCAGATCTCACTCCAATTGAGCATTTGTGGGACGAAGTCGAACGAACCATCAGACGGCTGGATCCACCACCGTCCAATCTAGCACAACTAGACAGTGCCATCCATCAGGCATGGTGTCTGATTCCTCCCACCACCTTCCAACATCTCGTGGAATCAATGCCACGAAGAATCATCGCAGTACTAAAGGCAAAAGGGGGCCCGACGAGATACTGACAGGGTGGTCCTAATAATATGCTTACTCAGTGTATAAGATTATACAAAATTGGAACGAAATTCTAATTGAATGGAGTGCAATTTCTTCTAACTTGACGATTCATAATATCATTAACAATATCGAGGATCGGGTTCTTTTCGAAACTAGTTGGATTATTTAAGATCTTATCATGATTATCTTTCATATGTCTTTTAATCTCCAAAGTTTCATAGGTCAAAATATTCTTATGATCTCTTTCCACTTTCAGTATCGACATTATTTCCTCAATCGGAACGAATTGGTGTTTTCGTTTTATTATTTGGTCGGCAAACGCTGATTTCCCGTCGCCGTTCACCCGCGATCTTCTATGCTCACTAAATCATTCTTTGAACATCCTATTAATGGATCCTATATAAAAACACCCACAAGTAGGGAAGTGAGCTTGTATACCCCAATATAGTTTCCTTTTCACTGTCTATTAGCTTCCTCGGATTTAATTGCGTACTTGCAGTTGTTGACGGTCTTAAAATCAATTTCATAACCGCGTTCACGGAAGATTTGGATATCCTGGTAATCTCGGGTCTAGTATACGTGAACGCCGCGTAGTTCTTAGATGGTTCCTCCGATGTTTGCATGGTATAGACTCTGCCTTACATAATATCCTTGAATAAAGGGAATAAAATTAAATGTTATTAAATGTTTAAATTAAACTCTAGCTTATTTTATAAAGCAGTGAATTTCATTGTGGGGCATAATATTTAACTTAGGTTTAAAAAAGATTATCTACACCGTTTAAAAGGAAGCTGAATGTTATTGACATTTTATTTGATTAACCTCTCAAGACACCCGTGTCCTCGCATTTCTTTACCTTCTCCTTTAGCCCATTTATTGACATGGACCATCTTGCCAGACCTTTCTGGAGGCGTTATTTCCTGGAAGCTTCATTATTAATGCCGCCGTTTATATCAAGTAAATTCACTTTAGGATAAAACAACTTTAGATGCGAGGAGAAATCCGAAAGTAACGTCATTTATTTTTTCAAACAAAATCACAAATCATACTAAGAGCAGCCATCTACTTTTTCATATAGGCTCCTTGATTTATCTTAAAGCTGCACCAGTTTCAGAATACCCCGCTCATAGAACTCCGTCGGCTGCATACAGCCAATGGCATACGGCAGATTTAAGTTCCTCGTCGGTCTCAAAACTCTGACCACCCAGAAATCTCTTCATGGGACCAAAGAGATGGTAGTACATGTACGAGGGCGCTAAGTCCGGACTGTAGGGTAGGTGATCCAGAGCCTCCCAACCGAAACGGACCAGTTTTGCTTTGACGACATTGGCGCGTGTGTTGTCATGAAGAAGTCTAATATCTTTTCTCTTTCTCGTCGCTTATCCCGATTAGCACGCCGCAGTTTAGTCAACGTTTCACAATAAGTAGCGGCGATGACGGTTGACACACGAGGCAGGAACTCTGAGAGTAGGATGCCTTGCGTATCCCAAAAAAACTGTAAGCATAATCTTCCGAGCTGAAGGAGAAACTTGATATTTTTTGCGAACAGGAGAATGTGGATGTTTCCACACAAGGCTTGCAGTTTTAGGCTCTGGTATCAGGCTTTTTGGAATTCAACTCGAACAGACTTTGCAGCGTCCAAGCGTTACGATTAAATTCGACAGAATGATCGTGTGAAACAGAAGCATGGAGGAAAAATAGTGCGGAACACAATCTTAAATAAATAATTTGATACAAATTATTTGATACAAATTATTTAATTATAAGAATAAATTATAATGAATTATCTTCTTCATTTCAATGAATTATTAAATTAATTAATTCATTTGCAGTGGAATAATAAGTAAAAATAACAAGATGTCCATCCGCTTGCAAAGAAAGTCTAGCTGAATATTTGTCTTATGATTCGAATAGAGGTAAGTATGTCGGTCACTCCTGGTAAATGGCTCCTTTGAACAGCCAGTCGATCTTCATGAGAAATTTCCTCATTAAGCAAAAAGAAAAATCCAAATCTATACTATTATATTACAGAGAGAGCGAAAAATGTACACTCATTCATTCATCACGAAATCTCGAGAACTATGAAGCCTACAAACTTGAAATATGGCAAGTATATTATTCTTGGCTTCTAGGTGCTCGCTAAGAAAGGATTTTATTTTTTATTATTTCCTCTCCATTGTAGTTTATTTTTAAAATTCAATTTACGTGAAGCTGAATGGGTTTTTTGCCAGCGTTAAAAAATTGTGACGTTTGCTTTGTTTAATGAAGACTTTTGCGATTGTTCCATGAAGCAGCATCAACAATGACTGCAAGTCTGTCTCGCCGAATACAGTGTATCTTTTATTTTCTATATACATAAATATGAAAAAGCTTTACAGGGTGTTCCAAAATGATCTTTACAACTTTGAACACGTATATTTCAGAAATTGGGATAGGTAGAAAAGTGCGGTTTGCGGCATAATGTCCACACACCTAAAGTTATGTTTTTTTTTTGTTGTTTTTTTTTTGTTGTTTTTTTTTGTTTGTTTGTTTTTGTTCTTGATCGTTAGGAAGGCTCTGGACGACACATTTCCAGGTCGCTGGATTGGCAGAGGAGAACCCATTTCCTGGCCTCTAAGGTCTCCAGAAATAACCCTATTAGATTTTTTTCTTTGGGGCTTTGTGAAGGATACTGTCTACCATACCCGGGTGTAGGACCTGCAGGAACTGCGAGCTCACATCACAGCAGCTATCACGCACGTTAATGAGGAGATGCTAGACCGGACATGGGTGTAACTGGAATATCGCTTAAATATCCTGCGTGCTACAGATGGCGCACGCCTTGAACTCCGTTAAACGGCTACTAAAACTTTAAGTGTGTCTGAACATTATGCCGCAAACCACACCTTTCTACCTAACCTTATTTCTGAAATACACTTGATAAAATTTGTAAAGATCATTTTGGAACAACCTGTATTTTTCTCCGAGCCACGTCGGGTACTTCAGCTAGTTAGTCAATAATTAAGACTAGCAAAAACACAAAAGAGCAACTACAACTATGCAATATCTTCGTTGTGAGTAAACGCTATTATCTCTCTTCAATTTTCCTTTAAAATATAATTACACTGGGCAACAAAATTTTAAAAATTTCCTGCTTCCGAGATAAAAATAGTCATTTCTTAACGAATTCAATGTGCTGAACACGAATATAACTAAGAAAAAGCTGAATTGGCTGCGGTTTCTTAGTAATGTGTACGAATTTTTAGAAAAATGCATATATGTAAATATTATAATACATGTTAAGAATACCTTAATCATCTTCGGACTTTCGTTTTTTTTAGCTTCTCGTTTGTAAACACCGTGGGGAGCATGTCTGATGATTTTGTGACCCCATAAAAACGCCCTCTTGAATTCTGGATTCAACTGAGTCGGTTCGACAAGTGGCATGTCTGAGTCGAGGGAATTTTTCATGTAGGTGCTTGAATTACCATGGCTTTTACCAAATTTTTTACAAGATCGAGGTTGATGTGTAAAGGAGGAATGATGATTTGTGTAGTTCTGCCAGTGGTGGGCGTTGTAAATTCATTTCTCCAGGCTTAAAAGATGCTACTATACAAATAACAATACGTCAATATCTTTGCAACCAGAGCCAATCAACTTTTCTCAATGTGATATTCGTGTTCAGCACGTTAAATTCATTCAAGATTGGTACTTTCAACTAAGAAGCAATTTCATTGTTACCCAGTGTTATTACAATTATGCAATTTTCGTCAAATAAATTCATCATTAAATCAAGTCTTCAAAAAATATTAGAACCCATACTCTAGTCTTCAATATGCAATGGCTGAGTTATAAAAAATATTTTTAACTTTGAAAAGAATTCCATTTAGCAAAGATACGTCGTGATTAAAAAAAATCACTAACAGCTATACTTAAGTTGCCCTAGTCCTTCCGCAAAATATGCTGGAACTGACCACGGAAAATGCCCAGTAAACGAAAATTCAAAGCACGTAGATTTTTCTTCACTTTTAAATTCAGCAAGAGATTTAATTTCACAGGGAGTAATTCAATTGCAAAGTGAGGGAGAGGGCGAAGCTGTAGCTAATGTTAATTTCCCCGTAGATATCATACATAAAATCTATTTATAAATACGGCAACCCATTTTTTGTCGTACACGTTTACCTGTATTAACGTGGACGAATACGCACGAAACGTATATGGTTGGAAAGGTCCTGTGCTGTAGATGTGCACACTATATTTTGTTTGCGTATTTGTTCAAGTTAACAAGTAAGGTGCGTTGCAAAAATATAAGAACACCACTGATTTGCTAGATAACATTTATTCAAAACAAAAGTTTTGTTTGGAAAAATGATAACTGCTATGTCACATGTCTAACATAAGAAAATCAAATAAACAAATGCATCGATTTCGTATTGCAAGTACATAAAAAAATAACTTATAAAAAACTATGGTTACTCCCGTTGCAAAATTATAAGAACACCCCTTTAGAATAGAGTGTACATGTTCTGGATTTACATATTAAAACTCAGAATGTGTCATGGATATTTTAAACATCCTGCTTGGACGGTTTTTCTTGTAGAAAATACTGTTAACGAAATAATTATCAGCAATTCGTCATGGCTCGCAAAAAAGCCTTAACAGAACATGAAAGAGGACAAATAACAGCGTACAAAGACCAAGGATTGTCAATGAGAGCAATTGCGAAAACGTTGAGACGCTTCGTGACAGTGGTGTCAAATTTTCTGAAGTTTGGTAAGCTGTAAAATACGAAGAAGGCAACAGGACGACCACGGAAGATCAACCCCAGGCAGTTGCACAACATTGCCCGCAAGCTGAAGGCGGGTGGAACATCACTACTACAGAAGTTAGCCAGTGATCCAAACATACAAGTTCACAAGTCCACACTGTCCTGTGCCATCCGTCGGACAACCAACCTTCATTACAGAAAGAGGAAAGTGCGGCCACGACTTCAAGCGCACCACAAGAACAAGAGGCTGAACTGGGCAAGGGAACATGTCAACTGGGGCAAACAGTGGCATCAAATTGAGTTCAGCGATGAAAAAAGAAATTTAATTTAGTTGGACCGGACGGATTTTCTTGCTACTGGCATGACATGAGAGAGCCGGAACAATTTTTTTCAAAAAGACAACAAGGAGGTGGCTCAGTGATGGTTAGGGGTGGGTTTGGCTATAATGGCAATACAAAACTTGCTTTTCCCACTGGGCGAATGAATGCCAGAGATTACCAGAAACTGCTTGATGAACACTTTTTGCCGTTTGGGGAACGAATTGGAAGACCTTTTTGGACCTTTCAACAAGACAGTGCTTCCATACACGTGGCAAAGTCGACTTGGGAATCGTTTTTAGACAACGGTGTGCATACGACGGACTGGCCTGCATGTTCTCCAAACATTAATCCTATGGAAAACATGCGAGGTATTCTCTGTAGGCGTGTATACAAAAATGGAAGACATTTTAGCAATATTGCAGACCTGAAGAGTTCATCGATGCTGCATGGGAGGAAATCAAGGAGACTGTGCTGCATAAACTAGTAGACAGTCTGCCTACACGGATATTCAAGTTAGCACTCCACAAAGGAGACTTTATCGCGTACTGAGAGGGGTGTTCTTATAATTTTGCAACGGGAGTAATCGTACTGTAGTCTTTTATAAGTTATTTATTTATGTACATGCAAAATGAAATCGATGCATTTGTTTGTCTTTCTTATGTTAGGCATGTGACATAGCAGTTATCATTTTTCCAAACAAAAATTATGTTTTGAATAAATGTTATCTAGCAAATCAGTGGTGTTCCTATATTTTTGCAAAGCACCTTATAAAAGCGTTTCAAAAAAGAGAGCATTACGGAACAGGTTGTGAGCCATATTGTCAACGCATGCAGCATTGCCTTTTTTATTTAAAATTTAAAATATTTAAAATAAAAAGATTTATTTAAAAAAGCAAATGGCCCATGTTTGGCACTTTGGATTTCCACAATGTATAACAGTGCAACACGACGAAGCCTGAGGGTTAGGTTTTACAGCACTGCGCCTTGCATCTCATTGTCAACCAGTGCACAAGATTCGGTAATTGCCTGACGGAACTCTTCAATGGTTCGGGGGCGTGTGATGAACACATTCTTCTTAAGGAACCCACACAGAAAGAAGTCACAAGGGTTAAAGTCAGGAATGATCGGTGGCCAGCTGAATCTGTCGTTGAAGAAGTTTGAGAAACTGTTGGAGATGACCTTGATATTGAATTGATGGGTCTATTCTGTAGGGGTTCCTTAAGGAGAAGATGTTCAGCACACGCCTCCGCACAGGTCCGTCAGGCAATCACCGAAGCCTGTGCACTGGTTGATATTGAGGAGAGAGAGCGCGTAAGATTTTTGTTCGCAACTCGGCTCGTATGCCAACTATCCCCACGAAACTGGGGTGGTTTACTGGGAGCACAAAACCCTTTAATCGTTCTAATTTAGGCGTGTGTACGTCGATTAGTTTCGGAGATAGGTACTCACTGAGCTTTTTTTTGTACATACGCCATATGTACAGGGTCGGGATACACTAATATGACCACCTGCTAGTATCCGGAATATCCATCTTTGGCGGCAAGCACAGCAACTAGTCGACGTGGCAGAGAGTCAATAAGTCCTCGGAAGGTTGTTGCAGTTATCTGGGACCAGTCGGCGATTAGTGCATCCCGTAATTACATCACCGTGCGTGGTGGAGGGTCCAGCTTGCGGACATGGCGATAGAGATGGTCCCACAAATGTTCAAAGGGGTTGAGATCCGGGGAGTTTGGTGGCCATGGGAGTAGCTTGAATTCATCATCATGCTCCTCCAACCAGTCGTGGACAATTTTGGCAGTATAGCAGGGAGCATTGTCCTGTTGAAAGGTGCCATCACCCTGAGGAAACACTGTCGACATGAAGGGGTTTACCTGGTCTTCGACGATCGTCAGGTAACGAACAGCATTCAGTGTACCCTCCAGCGGTATCAGTGGACTCAGACCATATCCCGAAAACATCCCCCAAACAGTCACACCTCCCCCACAAGCCTGTCGTCTACCAACGATGGTGTCGGGATGCCTGTTCTCAGATGCTTCCTGGCAAATTCTCCATCGTCCGTCCACTCTGTTCACCAGAAACCGCGACTCGTCAGAGAAAGCAGCCCTTTGCCACTCGGCCGAGGTTCAATAGCGATAGTTCATTGCGAAATGACGATGCACAGGCGTCAACATGGGTGCTGTTACCATACGCCTGCCAACCTCAAGAGGGATCGTTTCACTGTCTTGGTGCTGACACGCCTAGTGGCCCCATTGTTCATTTGCTGTGTCAGTTGCTCAACAGTGGCACGCCGATTGGTCTTGGCCAGGCGTCGTAACCGACACTCGCCTCTAGGATCGATGGCCCGTGGGGCCCCACAGTTACATCTTCGGTTGCTCGAAACTGTCTGGTTCGTCCAGTCGCTGTACACCTTCATAACGGCAGCCCTAGAGCAGTTTACAAAGGTGGCAGTTTCTGAAATGCTGCCCCCTTTGGCCCGACAGCCAATGATAATCCTCTTTTGGAGGTCCGACAGGTCACTTGCTCCTACACGTCATGCTACTACACGTCTGCTGTTGTCAGCTTTTAATGATATGCAATGATTTTTCATCTGCATACCATGGGACGTTCCAACATGTTCCAACCTATATATTAAACTACGAAATGCTTGACGCAGTTCTGTTTGTATAATAACCAGTTGTGCCAACATAAAACTGATACATATCTGTTTGTTGTAATAAAAAATTTCTATTTTAATGAAATAAAAAATTATAAACTTACAAAATGTTTTCATCCTTTCTCGGAATCCTGCATTTTTTACACAGCGTTCTGCTAAATTACCATTAATAGTGGCCAACCTGTATCTCTTTTTCTGTTCTTATAGCTAATAATGTGTCGGTCTGACCTGTGTGAAATCTGCCACATTTTCTGCATGGAATTATCACATTATTAGTGTTCCATTTTTTTTTCATTTTTTCTTGAACGATTTATAGTCACTTCAATTTTTTTTTTTGTATTCATCTACTTTATATACAGGGTGTCCATAAAAGGTCTGACACATTTTAACTGTGTATTACCAAAGAACTAATAAAGATAAACAGAAACGAATTTCAATATATGAACCTGCAACTGAAAAAGTTTTATTAAACGACGTTTCCGGACATGTTCGCATTTGGGGATCTGAAAACCCTCACTGTTTCCGTGAAATATGTCAACAGTCAATGTCTGGTGCGGGCTTATGCACGATCGCGTAATAGGACCCTTGTTCTTTGCGAAACCAACCGTTACTTCCATTGCGTATCTGAACATGTTGCAGAATTTTGTATTCCCACAATTAGATGAACTACGGCCCGATATTCTCTTCCAATAGGATGGAGCACCATCACACTGGGGACAATTGTTCGAAAAATTTTCATGTCGTTGGATAGGAAGAGATGGGCCTATCTCTTGGCCCCCTCGCTCACCCGACATTACGCCACTGGACTTTTTCTGAAATGGATTTCGCGAAGGACCAGGTGTTCAAGACAATAGTTAAGGACATTACGGATTTGAAACTCCGAATCATGGTTGCTATTAAAAGGTGGATGACGATTTGCTTAAAAGAACATGGCAAGAAATTGATTATCGGCTGGATATCCTCTGTGTGATCCAAGGAGCACACGTTGGGTCTACTAACTTGGTGTCGCCCCTTCAGACACAGACCTTAAATTCGATTGTAAAAATTTTGTTTTTACATGTATTATATTGATACTGTTACATTAAACATAACCAGCAGTTTTTTATTTATTAACATTTTTTATTATCTTTTTACATGTATGGCTATATTTGCTACCGAAATATACATATTTATTAGAGTATCAACAGATTTTATTCATGTCATTTATTTAGTACGAAATTTTACAAAACATAAAAAATACCGCACTTTTGACAAGGTAAACGTCCAAGATACAAGTTGGAAACATATGTTGCCAAGGTGACTGAAGGGGTTAATAAAACTTTTTCAGTTACAGTTTCATATTTTGAAAGGCGTTTCTGTTTATCTTTATATTTTTTGATAATGCACAGACAAAATGTGTCAGACCTTTTCTGGTCACGCTGTATTTTGAATATTGTTTTTGCTAATTTATTTTAATCATGGAATTGTTTTGAGAAGTATTTTTTATTGTTTTCTATATTAGGGAATAGCTGCATCATCGAACTAAATTGTAGAGCTTGATGGGAAAAAATGAACTAAGATTTTTGGAAACGAAAAAGTTCTGCATTTCTCATTTTGTCTCATCAATATTTTGATTTTCTTTGTGAGAATAGCAAGTTTTGAAATACTGTATTTGTAAAAATATTTGAATTGTAATATTGTAAGTTTTTTAATGAACATGGTAACTATGTACTCTGTTGTATTCACAATAAATAAATAATTTTTTTCCACTAGTGAAACCACTTCTCTAAATTTTAATTCCTGTCCATAAAAATTATTGTTAGAGCAGATTTGGTTTTGAAATTACCAATTTTTTAAGATTTTGAAAAAAACTGGAATGAATAGAAAAGGTTCAACCTCAAAAAACACTAAATGAATAAGAAGATAAAGAATGTAGTAAGTGAGCATCATCAGTTTCTTCTCATCATTATGAACAATTACTTATCAGAGGCTAAATCAATACATTTATTGGAAAATAGTCTAATATATTTCTATTGGCATGCTTCTGTTTAATAAAAAGTAATTCAAAATAACAAATTGTATTTCGAAATCGTAGAATAAAGAATAGATAATTTTTTTTGTCATTTAATATTTTTACGAAAGAAAAGAGAGGTGGAATTAATGGAATTCTACATTCCACAAATGAGATTTTAGTTGGATTTTTTTTTCTTTCTCATTCTTTAACAACAATTTCTTTCATCATCTTTCATTGTTGCATCGATCGGAATTCCACGGAGATCTTTAATATTAACAAGAGCGAACAGGATGACAGTGTCCCCACAGGGCCTCAGGTGAAGCATGATCTCTCAGATTCATTAAGTGGTGCCATAAACCCTAATCAGTAAAAGACGTCAAACTTCATTATATGATGTCATGTTTTCCCCCCTTCTCTCTTCCCCTCTTTTATAAGGCTACTGTCTTTCAGATAGAGTGTATGCAATTTGTACTGCATTAATTATATGCTTCTATACACTTTTCATGTTAAGAAATATGTGATTAGGCAACTGCAGCAAGAGACTAAATGACCTTCAGGTGTGGTTTGTTGTTAAGGGTTAATAAATGTCAAGACTTCCTCTTCAACAACGTAATATCACTTGACTGCATTTCGAGGGTTTTTTAAAAGGTAAATGGGGTTTTCATTTTCATTCGTTTTTAATGAAATTTAGAATTGGGTCGATAATTCAATGTAAGCACTACATATAACAAATATTATGAAAATTAGTTCCATTAAAATTAAGTCGAGTTCTTTCATACTTAAGACGGATAGTGGTCTATTTAATGAAAGTTATGTAGAAAGTTGCTAAAAACCTTTTAAATTATAATAATATTATATAAATGAGGTTACGTTAATTTTGAACTGGTATTACTAGCTTTGAGGTGGGGGGTAACGTTAAAAATTTATAACATATTTTTGTAATAATTAAAAAAAATTGCAAACTTTTGTTCACTTCTGAAAACTTGTTTTATATTTTTTATAAGTTCCTTCTGGCGTAGTTTCTATGTTTGAAGAAGAATTGTGACTACGAGGCATCATTGATTAGGTGAATCCTAAATTAGAGCTAGAAACAAGCGCAGGGCGGGGTACAAACCCGCGTTCTTTAGTAAATATTGCAATGATTAGGCGTTTTGGTATTTACCTAATTAAGCTATAATAATGCCCTTAAAAATAGAGAATTTTCATCAGTTGAGAAAAAAAAATAAAACACTTGCAATTTCTTCTTCTGAAAATTCATTCTTTTCCCAATTTCTTTCTTTCGTCTAAACGCAAAAGTATACCCTCTGAAACATTAAATTGGTAAGCAACAAATCAAATTCTACAGTTTTATAAAAAATTTACTTCTTTAATTATAAACTGAGGAAAGTTGTATCTGAAAATTTTCTTAAACTGGAATTTCTTCACTACAAGGAAAAGTTCAGAATATGAAATATAGAAGGAATAAATTTTCTTTTTTCTTTGTTTGTTACCTTTATTTTTTTTAATTAAATCCTGTACTTAGTTCTATTCTGGTTACCTTCGGCGACCTACTTGTCGGCCTTATCGGCCATATGGACCCCGAAAGGTAAATTGTAAAAATTAATAGTAAATAAATAAATAAATAAATAAATAAATATATATTGAGGTAGATGTAATTAGAAAAGCTCCCATGATCACCTCAATTTTAATATTTTCCACAGTTTAAAAAATGCATTTGTATATTAATATTTTTTTGTCTTTAAAATAAATTAAAATGGATAGTTTACATGACGAAATTCACTATACCTGTAGATTGGATTGTCGAGTCCTTTTTTGTACCATAACACTAACAAGGTTTTGTCTTCGTCAGAAGATGGGACAATGTTGCAGGGAAGCTTCTTTTCACCGCTCACCACTGCAGAGGCATTCATGTTGACAGTTTCACCTACGAATAATATTACAAATAAAAATATTTTAGAAACTCAATAATAAAAATATCATACATACAAAGAAGTTTTTAACTAGCTTATCTTTCCAACTGTTATTTCTTTAATTTGTTTAATAAGGTTTTTCTTATTTCTTCTGAAGATGTACGAATTCAGGCACACTAATCCGACACATACACTATCTGGACATTCGTCACCGGAGCAGTTAGTTAAACCGGAACCTGCACGACATGGGTATCATGCAGGGCCACCTTTTGCCGCAATGACATCCGGAACTCTTCGAGAAAGCTTTTTCACCAATTTGGGATACGTGTTGGAGGGAATCTTGCTCCATTCATCTTTCAAATTGGCAAACAGCTCAGTGGTGTTTTTTTGGGTGGCATGACCTGGCGCTCCAATTCGTCTCAAAGGTGTTCAATGGAAGTGAGGTCTGGGCTTTGGGCTGGCCAGTCAGGTTTCCCCATTGCCTATACACATTTCCACAAACCAAGTACAAGGTGAGTCAAAAGTCGCAGTATACCCTGTTTTTTCGAAAACCTTGCAGGAATTGGGAAATCTGAATATTCCAGTAAGGTATGGGTGAGGTGGTCCATCTTGAAATAGGCCATCTTGAATCTGTCAATTTTTTTAAATGGAAGGAGGTCGTGTGATATATCAAATAACATCAGTATTTTCTGAAAATTTCATTCCTGTAAACAGATTTGAAGTAGCAGTTATATTACAAAAATTACAACGCATTTTTTTTATTTTGTTGCAGGTAACTGAAGATGGCTTTGACCACGGAGGAGAGAATTGAGGTCATTTTGATGTCTGGAGAACGAAGTTTCCGTGTCATAGCTGCAGATTTTAACAACCGGCACCCAGAAAAACCTCCAATTTCACACAACACTGTCAGGTGCTTAAGTAAAAAATCCTGAGAAACTGGGACTTTGGTTGACAAGGCACGGAGCGGCCGTCCAATAAGTGCTACTGACGAGACAACCTCAACAAAGCTTTTGGCGTCTTTCGTCAAGAGCCCACAACGCAGCACACGACGTTTGTCAGCAGAATGTGGAATCAGCCAGTCATCGATCGTACAAATCTTTCATGCTCATAAATGGCATCCATTTAAGATTTAGATAATCCAGCACCTAGCAGAGGATGACCCAGACAGACGCATGCAGTTTTGCACGTGGGCCCTAGAGCAACTTCGACAAGATCCCTTTTTTGCACAAGGTATCTTGTTCAGTGGTTAGATGTTCAATTTCCCGCTCATTGGATTGGCCCACGTGGTGCTGTGGAATGGCCACCCAGATCACCTGATCTCACACCACTTGACTTTTATCTGTGGGGTCATTTAAAGCAACTCGTATATGCAGAGAAAATCAAAAACAGACACCATCTCCAGCAACGCTTTGAAGAAGCGTGTGCCAGCATTTCTACTGAAATTCTGCGAGTGCATGACGATTGGATTCAGCGCCTTCAAATGTGCCTTGACCAAGAGGGACACCGTGTTGAACACATTAAATGACTGTCCTTTATGGAGAACAGTCCAGCCTGTAATTCCAAACAACATGTGTTGTAACTTTTGAACCATAACTGCTACTTCAAATCTGTTTAGAAGAATGAAATTATCAGAAAATGCTGATGTTATTTGATATATCACACGACCCCTCTTTCCATTTAAAAAAAATGACTTAGATTCAAGAAGGCCGATTTCAAGATGGCGGCCATGTTCGCTTCACACCATGGCACACGTGGAATATTCAGATTTCCCAATTCCTGCAAGGTTTTCGAAAAAAACATGGTGTACTGCGACTTTTGACTCACCCTGTATTAATAGCGCTTCCTGTATGACAGGTAGCAATGTCGTGCTAAAACAGGTATGGGCAATTACTAAAGAGTTCCCACAATGTCGATAGCGTAGAATTGTCCAGAACTCTTTGGCACGCTACGGCATTCATGGTTCCGCGAATTAAAACAAGAGGACCAAGACCACACCACGAAAAGCAGGGCCAGAACACCTAGCAGAGACCAGGATTTCACTGTGGGTACGAACAGTCCTGTAAATATGGTTCGCCGGGCATTTTCCAAACTACACACGTTCATCGGACCGCCTGAACCTGTAGCGGGATTCATCACTCCATAGGATGGTTTCCCATTGTTCTAGAGTCCAGTGGCGGCGTTCCTTGCACTACTGTAATCGACGGGTCGCATTGAAGGCTGTGAAATTTGGCTTATGAATTGCTGTTCGTCCATGAAAACCAAGCGCGACGGTACGAACACTTGCACCACTAGAGGATGCCGATCTCTCGGCGGACGGTACGAACACTTGCACCACTAGACGATGCGTTTTTAACGAAGCCTTCTGGTTTGACATCACCACACTTTTCAAGTATCGACTTTCCCGATCTGTGAATTTCGTCGGTTTACTAGGCCTGGATTGGCATGTTATAACCTCCTCTTTCTTCCTCTTCAAGATAACGTCACTCACTATCGAGCGGAGGTTTTAAATTTGTTGGAAATCTCACGGATCGAATGCTAAAAGCATCGGGATCTAATGATCACTCCTCTCTCCTCCGCACTAATTTCGTGTTGTATGTTTATATTAACTGCAGTAGCTGCTACGAGTGTATTCTAACCCGTCAACGTCTTTTATAGGTTGTAAGACGTGCACGGATGATCTCATGCACTTTTGGAGAGGTGTCCGTTGACCAATGGCCAGATAGCGTATAGACCGGACTACCGAAATCACTGGAATGGGAAACTATTCGTAAAAAACATAAACTACGTAGTATGTATATGCATTATGAAACGTTAAACACACAATAAAAATATGCTGAACCTGATAATGAACATAGAATACAGTATTATTTCTAAATTACTCCGTACACTATTATTACACATTTACTACTCTGAGAGAAAGTCCCCTCCTACCTTGAAAGATTCCATTAAGCTGCTTTCTCAAGGACGTTTTAAAAAAAATCTCATGCTATTGTTGTATTTTAACATGATAATGTTTAAAGGCTGGGTACCATTCTACGAAAAACATGATGCAAAAAATACAGAAAAAAGCTTTACGATAACAGTTTTGCATTTTTCAAGCACGTTTAAGCATTGTTGCTGCCGGCTTGAATAACGTCTCCTATAAAGAAGGCCTCCGCACTGAAACGTCATACATTGTTACAGCATCATACTTCGTCCTTTGTTAATCGTATATCTACCAACAATAAGCCGATAATGTGAAATATATTGAACGTGTGGTAACAGACAGCGCCTCTTCGCTGTCTTACCTAGCCATTCATGTGATGATGATCATTTTGCTTTCAATGTTTGAATGAGGACTAATAAATAAACTCTTTTCTATTACAATAAATAAATTTTATTACTCACAATTTAATTACTCATAATTTATTATTTTGAAACATTTAAATCTTTTGATGTTTATTGAAGTCTTTATTTTATTTTTAATGTATGCGCTTGTTGAAATTCTCTGTGCTTTGAAGTGCTTAATTTATTTCTTCAGATTCCTTTCTCTTTATAGTTAAGAATAATGTTCCCCCAAAAAAAATCATTACGGACGATGCAATAATCATTACGGATGATGCAATAATTTCAATTTTTCTTCATACAAGATACAGTCATTTCGTGATTTTAGATACTGCAAAAAGCTTGCATGTACCAAGTTTGTAATCCCACATTCTATTGTGAGAACAGATGCGAGTAACGAGACGCACCTTAAGCATAGACGCTGTGTATACTCGACATGTCGAGAGACTCTTATTATAAGCCCTTATTCAGTATTATCAATGTACATGATTCTGTAAACTCGTCCATTGATAAATAAATAAACGGTTTATGTAGTGTATAATGTATTTGTTTGTTGCATCTAAATATATTATCAGGATTCAATGCTTTGGACTGCAGATTCGAAACTAAGTCACCTGTTTTTTTGTTATTGCTTCTTGCTCACCGATATGCAATAGTCCCCCCTTACGGCTTGCTAGAAGCCCACTTGAAAAACGCCGGATTACGGGACGGGCTGGAGTTGCACATGGCCGTATTATACAGGGGGAGACAAAAATAACTGGACATAGCTGTATTTCGGAAATGATATGTAAACTGAACGATGTAATCATGCTAGCAGGGAATAGGATACATGCTTTTTATCTTTTGGCACAGTTTTGCAGTTTAACAGCAATCTTAAAATCCGTAATTTAGGGCCAAGGTTCATTTTCTTAAATGGGAAATGGATCATGTAGAATATCATATAACACCAGTTTTATGCCAGGAGTTCATTACTGTAATCGGATTTCAGTTATCTGTTGTGGTTTACAAGCTATTAACAAAAATGTTGACACTGTACCATTGTCTCTTGGAGGTACACAGGGTTGATTCAGATAAAATGAGACGACTTTGCAGTTCTGTTACGATGATATAATACCATGGCGCCACCATCGGTTGTATTTGATGTGAGAGCCACGTTGTTGGACTATCGCCCGGCACCATAATTTCCACTGAAGTAAGCTGAGTTTGAGGGACTCCATGGGAAGTTCGTTCCACACCTGCTGACATACTTTCCATAGCCCATCAACGGTTCTTGGTCGGCAACTTCCGAGCCGTCGTTTCAGGAGACCAAAACTACAGAAATCCATCGGTGATGCGTCAGGAGATTTTACAGGCACATGAGAGAAGGGAATAACTCGTATGCCCGTCTCCTGTTTCATCTTCCTGTAGTAAGCCACAGATGACTTGGCTTTCAGTTGTGTTCCATCATTCAGTTGTGTGACCGCGCGCTTTATGACGTCGCTCCAGCCCAAGATTGTCATGAATTATTCTGGAGACTGTTGCCTGTGAAATACCTTTCCTTTGGGCGAGACCTTTCCTTTTCCTGTGTGGGGGGATTTTCTTTCAGCACTTCAGACCGGATTTCTCGCACCACCTGAGCTGGGCGTGTTGGCTGGGGCTTGTTTCTGGTCTGCATCTCTGCTCGTCCCCGTTCATTAGATGGTCGCAATTTGTTCTTTTTGATTATTCGACCCACAGTAGCTTTGGATACCACAATACCATTTCGTTTGCATAATTCCACAATGCACGAAAGACTGAAGTTAGCGTCGGAAAGGCCAAACATATACCCTTCCCAAAAAGCTGTGATTTTGGAAGCCATGTTTCAGCATAAAATGTCCCAAATAACAGCAACAAGTGTATACAAAGCTAATCCCCATGAATAGTGGACGAGTCATGCAAATCACATTCCGTCAAGGCCATACGCGGCGTTTAAAGTCGTCTCATTTTATCTGAATCATCCCTCCGTAATTGGACAAGGCACTAATGAAAGAAGAGAGGATTGAGCTGATACTTTTGCCCGGGGAACGCCCCTACAGTACCATTGCTACTGATTTCAACGCCCGAAAGAGAACCAATCGCGCACAGTACCGTCGCGTATGTGATATCACATTTCTTAGATACAGGGACTGTTGAACATAAGTATCCTATAGGCCGGTCAAAAGCATCAACCGGATGTTGGCAGGCATTTTCAAAAGGTCCACAACGCAGCACAAGACGGCTTGCAGCTGGGTGTGGACTCTGCTGATCATCCATGGCACGGATTCTGCGTACCAGCAAGTGTCATCCATTCAATGTTCAGATGCAGCAAAAACTATCCGAGGATAATCCGTTTAGATGTGAGGAGTGTTGTATCTGTGCTCTGGACATTTACCGACTAGATACTTCATTTGCACATGAGACAAATTTTTATGTACATAGAGAACCGTCGGAACATAGGATTTGGAGAGATACAAACCATCATTGGAAATATTCATCCAAAAGTCGTCGTTGATGTTAAAGTTATTCTGTGGTGGACGTATGGGGTTACCGTTTAATTAGATCAATTTTCGTAAACGGTACCCTAAATGCTGATGAGTACATGCAAACGTTACAAAATATAGCGTTCCAGTTACTGTTGATAGAAGATGGCTGGAGAGTTACCACTACACTATGGATGTAATGTTCGTCAATGACTGGATGGGTGGAACAACAAGAGATAACTGAAATCCGATTGCAGAAATGAACTGAGAAAAAAAGTCTGGTCTTTTTTAATATGCCACATGACCCCTTCCCATTTAAGATAATGAAACTTGACCCAAAATGGCGGATTTCAAGATGGCAGCCAAACACCTGTTCCTAAAGATACAGCACTTATCCAGTGGCATTAATCAATATGCAACGTTATTTTCTATCTAAAATCTTTTACGAGTCATTATATTGATGCAAGAGACAAACTTTTAAGAAATAATGCACAATGTACATAATATAAAGTCGTCTCGTTTGTTCCTTTTTAAGTAATTGGCAAAGGTTGCTGGGAAAGTTCTTTCTCCTTAAGAGAAAAATGTTAAAGTTTCTTACTCTGCTTATTTATGTAATCGAATTTTTATATAGATTGTTAAAACAACGATTCTGAATACCGGGTGATCCAAAAGTATGTTTCAGTTTTTTTTTTACATTGTTAACGACGTTTTCAGTGTTTGCTTTCCAGCAATTCAATGCTTTCATAAGAATCACGAGGCACGCGCAAACACTGAAAATATCGTTAACAATGTAAACAAATGTAATATACTTTTGGATCACGGAACATTTAAAGGAGCTGTAAAATGAGCAAAAGTGTATTAAAACAACAGCTGCTCAAGTATGATTATGGATTTATAAGAATCTGCAGTTAATGAAATCTATAATTTGGTTGTCACAATGTTACCTGCATTCTTCTTTAATTTGTGCATATTGTAAATAAAATCAATTTCCGAATGTATCGTCATTATTTTTTATTTAATTTGGAAGATGTCACTTCAAGAATAAGCGACCTGGAGAGATTTCAATTAATGAAAGAGAAACTTCATATTGAAAAAGCAATTACTCAGAAAACTGGAATCTGCAAACGTCATAATTACCATTAATCGTTAGGAAAGAAAAATAATTTATTTTTTAATTATAATGTGCGTTCCATATTTCAGTTTATAATAAATGTTAATCAGGATTGACAGTATATTCAGGATTGAAGCTTAGGTTTAAAAGAAAATCATTTCTTGAACCTCACTCATTTTCATATGATTTTGTAAAAATATCACTTTTTTTCGTTTAAATTATTTAAGATATTTTCTAAATTATCCATAAGGCTTGTTTTTATTGTAAAGGCAAAAAAATATTTTCTTTGATTTCAGTGCTTCATCTTATGTAATTTTAAGTAACTTCATTCCTAACATTTTTCTTTCTCGTAAATTTGAACTGTACAGAAAACATTCTTCTTACACATTTTTTCACGTAGTTTAACTTTGAAATTTGAACATACTCCCTAGAAAAATTAACTGCAAACGAATTACATAACTCCTTTTCTACAACTTTTTAACAATAAATTTCAAAAAGGGTTTATTAGATAATTTTGATAACATTTTAATTCTTACCAACAACAATCTATGTCTTAAATGAATTATGCAACATATTTTTATTATTTTACAGAAAATATAACGAATTAGGTCTGCAGGAAAGGAGAGGAGAGGAGAAGCAGAGAGAAGGGGGAAGAGTTGAGAAAGAGGCCATGTATGTCATGTTGAGACGAACACGCGGCCAAAAACAGAATTAGGATTGAACATCTCCAGGGAAAGGGAAGGAGATAGACAGACGTGTCGGAGGTAGGGGATTTTTGGTCTTTTTTCTGAGGAATTTTTTGTGGTTCTCTTTTTTTCATTTCTTCTTTTTTCCAGTGACAAAACTGAGTCGAAGTAGAATAAAAAATGACGAGGAGAATTTTGTTAGTTTTTTTTTTTAAAAAAGGGGACTTCGAAGAATAAGAAAGGCTTAAAACTCCGAAAATTTAATCTAAACCAAGGGAAAGATGTTGGCTCCGAGTAAAGCGTCCACAAAAGACGGACACAAAATCAATGCAATAATAAGGAAACAAAAAGGTTTAAGGAAGAGCTCTTAGGATTTTCTTTTAGCCTTGAAGAGAGATATTACGAGATGTTATACTAATGAATGGTCGATGTGTAGATACCAACTCTGAAAATTTCTCAGATTGAAAAGCTATATTTCTTCTCCAATTTATTTAATTCATATACTTTCTCAGTTCATTAACAAAATTCTGTTTTTCCTGCTTCATCTTCAATGAATCAGCTTAACTTTATTTCGAAAGTTGGGTTGGGGACAAATATGTCTTGTTATTTTTTATAGGCTCCATTTAGATCTTCTCTTCGCAAAAGGGATTTTCCATCTTCTTCTCTAATCACCTAATGAGAGATGGGATCAGTGTTAAGAGGGTCAGTGGAATGTTAAAATCGATGCTACGCCTCACCAACGGGATGTATTATTTTTCTTTTTTTCGGTCTAGCTTAGAAGCATTAAGGTAATGAAATGTTTTCTTATCGTTGTTTCAACCGAAGAACCTTCTCCAGCTTTTTTCTTCAGTAATTTTGGTCTAAAGACTAACAAGAAGTAAAAGGTCAAACACAAACTAAGTAAACAGATTTTAAAGAAGTACAATTTCAGAAGCTTCAAGACAAAACAAAATAACAGAAAAAAGGATCAAATCATTCTCTACATTAAGCGTAAAATTTTTAATCCACACAGTTCAAATAAAAATAGTCTATAGACGTTTCGTTAATTAAAATCACGAATTTCATATACAGAAAAAAGAATTATTCTCTTGTGTACTATAAATTATTATTAAATAGCGGAGCAGTTATTGGTTTCGCAATGCCCGTCTGTCTGTCTGTCCGTCCCGTTAATGTTTTCTACATTTTTTGACGTAGAAGGTTGAAACTGGGAACGTAGCTTACTAAAGTCATGTCCTATTTCACTATTATTTTGGTTTTGATTGGTCCACTGGGCTCGGAGTTACGGGGATGGAAGTTACAGGGGACCAAGTGATCTAGTTGCATCAGGGCTTCCGCTACTTTCTTATACCGTCTTCGGGGTATTAATTTCTTGTTATTATTATATGAAAGATTTACAAATAATATTAAAAATTCATATATTTTACAAATACTATGACTAAATGTTTTTATACTTGATTTTATGTTCTCATTAGACGCAGGATAGTTTAATATATTACATGCAATAATTCTTCTTCCTAAAAATTGTGGCTATTTATAAAAAATTGAGTTTTCTAGGTCAATTTTCAAAAATCGCTGCACATAATCCATGGATAAAACGATAAGTTTGCGCATGCAACTTTCAACATCACAGATACCGGGTGGCGCAAAAAAGGTGTTAGAAAGTTTTTGTCTACTGTGTTTTATCGTACGCCGTAAATGATTTTTCTCGTGATACTGTTCTATTGCAGTTCTGAACATTCTACAGCTCAGTCACTGATGGCTCTCATTACGGTACATTTCAGAATGGAAGCACTAACATTGGATCAGCATGTGTTAGTCGAAAAAAAACTTTTTGATAATGCTGGAAGTAATGCTGTGGTAAGACGCTTATTCAACAGAACCTTATACGAAGATGCACCTGCAACACTTTCGGATCTTCGTACTGCAATTTCCAGAGCGATTCGTGCAGTCGAAAATGATGTTCTTCAGAGAGTCACCATGGAATTCAGTTCAAGATTGTACACACTGATTGCAGCAGACAGAAATCATTTTGAAAACATACTGTATTAAATTTCAGGATGTTTGTTATAGCATAAATTTTATAACAAGAATCTAAAACCTCACATTATGCCATAGTAGACAAAAACTTTCTAACTTTTTTTTGTGCCACCCTGTATTATGCACGAGGCCGATATGATAATATAGATTTGTAATCTTGTACGGATAAAAATAAAACTAACGCCTTTTAATGTACTAATTTTTATTATGTGATTGAAAATGATAAAATAAAGATTTTTTTCTCTTTCTCCATTTCAAATTAAATTCGGTTATTTTGAAATGAAATGAAAGATAATTTTACACAGCGGGCTCTGAATAGAGAAGATCGGTTGAACTGAGTATAATTTATTTCGTTCTATTTGAATTAATTACCATATCTTATGCAGCACTTAGACGACTACTGGTAAAAGAAATAGAATTTGGCCAACAAGTTAAAAATATCTGATAGTAACTAACTTAATAAGTAGCTAAATTTGAAAAAAAATAACAATATTTAAACAAATAATGTATTCATTATGCGTACTGGAATAAGATATGTAAAATAAGAGAGAAAACTCTATCCGCTTAGAGAAATACTATAAATTGAATGGAATATTAAAAATAAAATAATATTCCTCATTATAATCTGAGTCAGCTTAATCAAATAATAAATAAACGTGGAGTTATTCTTGATCTTATTTTATCTTCTAATAATAAAGTTGTTGTCTTCGAGGATTTTGATCCTATTGTTGCAATAGATGTACACCATCCTGCACTTTGTTTTTTGTTTCCTGTAAGAATTGAAAGTAAATATGGGATTTCCCGTACTTATATGGATTATCGAAGCTGTAACTTAGATCAGATTTTTTTAGAACTCACAGCGATTGACTGGAATAGCTGGGACTGGAGCCAAGATATTAATGATTTATTTTCTACGTTTTCTAGTACTCTTAGTAATATTATTCTGAAATACACCCCATCAAGGATCACTAGAAGTGATAAATTTCCTCCTTGGTTCCCCCCTTCACTTAGAAAGCTTATTATAGAGAAGAAGATTCTTCACAAACAATTTAAGCGTTCATTGAAATTAGCAGATTATCTTAAATTTGTTTCCATTCGTAGACGTTGTCGCGAGTCTTCCAGGTTATATTTTAAGGAGTACATAACTCGGATTCAAGACTCTGTCTATTAATCCAAAATCCTTTTGGAGTTTTCTTAGTAATTATCGCCGTAGTTCAACAACTTTAAATGTCTTGAAATATAATGATCGTTCTGTTGATGATCCTAAATTAATGGCTAATTTATTTGCACAATTTTTTTCTTCGGTGTTCAATGTTGATTCAGCATCTGAGGAACATATAACGGATCCTCAAAATTTTAATAGTAATGCTAATTTAAATCATGAATCTATTCAAGATATTACTTCCTTTTCATTATCTTCTTGTTTGGTGACTTTTGAGGAAGTATATAATGCTCTTAATAATTTAAATCAGTTTAAAGGGTGTGGGCCGGACGGAATACCACCCAAAGTTTTAAAATCCTGTGACACTTTATTATATTATCCTTTAGCAAAATTAATTAATCTATCCTTTTATTATGGGGTTTACCCTGAGGTTTTGAAAATGAGTTATGTCATCCCTATTCATAAATCAGGGTCCTTAACTGACTTTAATAACTATCGTCCCATAGTAATTCAGAATGCTCTGGCCAAGGTTATTATTGTTGAATAATATCAACAATTATTTAACCAGATTCATATCTTGCGATCAACATGGATTTATGGCTGGTCGTAATACTGTTACAAATTTGGTGACTCTTGAACAGGATATATTATTGGCCTTTAAGCGTCATCAACAGATGGATGTTATTTATTTAGACTTTACAAAGGCATTTGATAAAGTCGATCATGTTCTACTTCTGAGTAAGTTGAAACTTTGTGGCATTACTGGTTCCTTATTTGCTTGGTTCGAATCTTATCTTGAGCAGCGTCAATTGACAGTTAGATTTGCATCTTCATATTCCTCTTCCTTTATTGCTCGCACAGGTGTCCCTCAAAGCTCACATCTTGGTCCAATTTTATTTAATCTATTTATTAATGATTTAGTTAATTTGGTTGGTGTACGCCCAACAATATATATCTCATGACCAACAAGACAGCGCAAAGTTTGTGCAACAATAGGTATCAACAATGGTGACAACACACAATGCACCAACACTATACAAGAATCAACAATACATGTCTCATGACTAACAATGCAAGGCAAAGTTTGTGCTTCAATTTTCCAATTTCCTCATTACAGGACTGTGAATTGCTGCAAAACAATTTGCAGATAGTTTATAGCTGGTGTAACTTGAATCGAATGATCTGAAATCCTAATAAATGTAAATGTATGTCTTATTATAAATCCCACACTTATATTAAGTTTGATTATTGTATACTGGATAACAAATTATCTCGTTGTGATTGGGTATTGGACCTTGGTGTTAATTTTACTAGTTCATTGAGTTTTGACGTTCATATTAGTCGTATTACCAGGAAGGCAAATAAAATTCTTGGCTTGTTACTACGTTCTTTTAAATTTTTTGATCGGCCTTCTACCCTCATTCTTCTTTATTGTACATATGTTAGACCAATTCTTGAATATGCTTCTATTGTTTGGAACCCTTATCATCAAGGCTTAATTATTGAATTACAAGCAGTTCAGAATCGATTTATACGTTTTTTAAATTATCATTTTGGTTTTGGTTTACCTAGAATGTCTTCAAAAAATATGAGTTCTTTTTCGGGTCTTATTCCTTTACTTCAGAGAAGAACGATGCATGATGGCATTTTTCTTTTTAAATTGGTGAATGGCTTAATCGATTCTCCCATTTTACTGAGTCATATTAATATTAAGATTCCCAGTATTACACGTAGTATCAGAATGTTTTTTATCCCTCGTTGTACTACGAATTACGAGTATAATTCTACCATTATCCGTATTCAAAGATTGGGTAATTTTATATCTAATTATATTGATCTTTTTAATTGTAATGTCTCTGATATAAGGAATTTTCTTTTATCCTTTGATGGTATTTTTTAAATATTCTGGTTTTTTTTTGGTTTTTTTTTTAATAGTTTGATTTTTCTATCTCCTTCAATAATTTTTTATTTTTTAATATTTTTTCTGTTATGTAATTATATTATGTTTTCTTTTTTCCTCTTTTACTTGTATACATGGGATTTCCCGTTGGAATGTAGTAAATAAATAAATAAATAAATAAATAAATAAATAAATAAAAACATCAAGTGTTCAGTTTAACTTATTCAAGTGTTTAATTATTTTAAAGCAATCTACTCATATACCCTTTAACCATCGTTGTAGAGTACTGCGTACGTTATATAAATAATCTAGGTGTTTTTTCTATACGTTATCTATTTTGTAATCTTTATAAGAATAATAGTGTTAACCACAACTTTAAAAACGGGAAAAAAGATTGGTGATTACTGAAATGCCCATAATATAAGAAATAAACACATAAAATGGTTGTAAATATTATAATCACAATGAATTAAGCAAGGCTTTCAATAATAAATATAACACACTTATACTTCCATACCCAGCTCTACAGTAATGGAACATCCACGTAGTTTATATGAAATCTGAATTTCTAGATTAACCAAAATAAGCACGTACTTAGGGCATCATGCAGTTTACATGTATATGGGGGCATCTAATTATTACATAAATAAATATGAGCGTAAGTCCTTAGGGCCTCTATGAGACTTAATCCGGCCCTAGTTGAAACCATGGTAGCACAGCTGATGTGATTTTTTGTTTTGAGGTGGAAATTTTCTCGTATTACGTTGTCGTATTTGGAGAATGGCTAAACTAAGGGAACTTACAAGGGAATCCCTCGAGCATGTATGTCACAGATTTCCACGAAATTGAAATATGTTACTCATCTGAAGGTACTATAAATGCGTGCAAAATAAGAGAGTGCGAAATTGTGTTTCTTTCAAAATAATCCGCAAAAAACGAAAAAATTTCAGCATACATAGCCATACAAGGACTCCATTGTTAAAGCGGTTAGGCTATATAGGGTTCCCTTGTTATTGATTTTGAGAGCGTAGTTGTGAAATTTTGGGGAAAATATTACAACCACGTTCAATTGGTGATACCATGAGAAATGGAACACCGCAGGCTTCGGAACACGCACACCCCTGGTCGGAATCCGAAAACACACTGAACACGACCAAAGGATGTTGTACAGCGAGAAACCATTCCAGAAACTGCATGTGCATTACCATCACAATTAACTGCATACACTCTGCATTCTTGGATGTGTAGCGGCATACAAGCCAAACATCTCGCCAAACAACAAGGCTGCCATATTCCAATTGTGTTTGGAACGCCGACTTTGCCAGGGGTAGGTCTTTTAGAAATCCACTAGCTTCTTGCGGCAAAAACGGATCTACATACCGGAACCTTGAGAAACGATGCCGAGAAGGAAAGCCGACGTAATTTCAGCATGTGAAGGTGAAACAAGATATAAAATAAAATAAAATTTCACTTTTTAACCGACTTAAAAAAAGGAGGTTATCAATTCGATGCGTATGTATGTAATATTGTTGGAATATCACAAAATTCATATATCTTAGTCTATGTGGGCTTCTAAACAAGTATGCCAAATTTCAACGGTGTGTGTATGTATGTATGTATGTATGTATGTATGTATGTATGTATGTATGTA
>JAHWFO010059745.1:392127-407393 GCA_023313115.1 Rhysida immarginata
CATTTAAAAAAAGCAGACAGTGCTCTGCTTACACAACAAAATGGTACTAATCATTTGGCTAAAAATCTACACAATGTACACTTTAAATTTTAGATCGTTTAGAAAAACACAAAGGTTATTCAAGATATACAAAAACTATTGTTCGTAGGAAAACGAAATAAGCGCAGTCTTCTTCGAGACAGTCACATTTACTGTTGTCATCGCTCTCTTCGGTTTCTGGCTTATCAATGATGTCGGCGTACCATTTCAAAAGTTCAACTTCTCGCCATTTGTTGCTAAATATAGCCTGCAATAGGCCCTGCACGTCCTTTTTATTGGCAGCTACGATAGGATGTCCGATACTGAGATCAGGAAGAGGTCTTCTTCTTATTTTGTTTGTTGTCTATCCCCTTTTTAACAGTCTTACACGACGACTGTTCGTCGTACCTAAAGAATTCCGACGATTTTACTTAGTCTCTATAGTCTTTCCTGGATTTTTGGTGGCGGAGATTCGTCTCATCTGACTGATTTTGAATAGTTTTTGGAAGCAGGTCGCCAAGGAAATGGTGTCATTCAGAATCCAATCCTCACAAAAAATATGTGTTTCTCTTTTGCAACTTGCGTCGATACGACGCTTCTGGTTGGTTGTTCGGACAAGTGCGGTTTTGCTTGAAAATTCACTATGGTCCTGTGCTGGTTTGCTTGGATGTATTGATTTCGTAGTATCTCTATTAAGGCGTATGTGAGTTTTTTCTTAAAACGAACCGCGTTTTAAAATTCGTATGCTATTTTACTGGAAAGAATGACAGTCATCTTCATTTTTAAAAAATATGAACATATGCGTTTTTGCGTGATTGCTTTTCAATTACTGAAGCATGAAACATAAACACGGATATCGAGGCTCTCGATATGTCGAGTAAACACAGCGTCTGTGCGAGGCTCTCGATATGGTCTCTGCTCACAATCCGAATATAGGATCACAAACACGGCATGTGCAAGGTTTTTGCAGTATCTAATGATTATTGCATCACCCGTAACGCTTTTTTGGCTCGGAACTTTATTCCTAACTATAGAGAGGAAGGAATCTGTAGAAATCAAACAAGCACTTCAAAGCACATAGAAATTCAACAAGCGCATAAATTATAAATAAGATGAACACTTCAAAACGCATCAAAAGATCTAAATGTTTCAAAATAATAAATTATGAGTAATTAAATTGTGAGTAATAAAATATATTTATTGTAATGAAAAAGAGTTTATTCCAATACACTAGCATTCATTAGTATTCATTCAAAACACTGAAAGCAAAACGTTAGCCCATTACACGAATTGGCTAGGTAAGACAGCGAGTACCACTATCTGTTAGAATTGGCGCATGTTGTTACCATACTTTCAATATATTTCGTAATCTGTCTGTAGTAAAATTTAAATATTAAAATTAAAAATTTAAATAAAAATTGTTACTCATTGTCAGACAACAAAGGTCAGGTGACTTTTCAGTTCCGGCGTGTGCTTCAAGCCGGCGCCAACAATGCTGAAACGTAGAACAAGTATGGAAAACTATTTCCGTAACACTTTTTGGTGTCGGTTTTCGCATCACGTTTTTTACAGAATGATATCCAGCCTGAAAACATTATCATGTTAAAACACAGGTCAGCAAAAAATAACTTTTTAAACATATCTTTAATGTTAAGAGCTGATTCTTTTGCTTTTTTGTGTGCTGAATCCGTATCTGACCTCATTTTTTTTATCACCCACAAATGTCTTGTTTTTCAATGAAACTCTCTCAAATTATTCAGAGTTTTGCGCTTGATAAATTTCCGAGTGGCCTAAAAATATGGATACTTTAATATTTCAGCCGCTTCTCTTCGAACCCATTGCTTTAACATTGCTGTCTCTATGTGCATAACCTAAAGACAAGATGTTTTTTCATCGTTGATCTGTGTAATAGTTCGGCAAGAACAAAAGGATGAATAATAAATCGATCGCTTTTCCACAAAAGGTTTATTAGGCATGGATAAGCATATTTTGACTGCAAGGCAGTCTTCTTTTGTGGAAAACCGGTCGACTGGAGAAGCGGTTGACTTTTTATTCATGTAGTATAACATCCACATCCTCACACTTAATTTTATTTTATTTATTAATACTTCGGCTTAAGAGCGAGGTTACAGTGAGCCTGAGACTCGCATTAGAAGTAGAGAATCAGCTGAATCCTTTACATTGACTCTTAAAGAGACGAAGTATAGACTGAAAATTGTTCTAAATCTAAGAATCAGTTTCGAAATAATCAAACAAAAAAATAAGTAAATGAATGAATAAATAAATAGTTCGGTTTTCTTTTCCTCGATAAACTCAAGTACCTTGTATTCTAATCGTATTTATTTGATTTAATATTTGATTTGTATTCTAAAATTTAGAGTATTCGCAAACCCTTAAAAAATGAATGTTCTTAATTTTTACCAGATTTTTTGACTGTTTTTTTTATTCACCGCATTTAACCGGAAATGCTATAAGATATGGCAGAATCTCTAGCGGTGATTTGGTAACACTGCATATGTACACAATAAGACCATGTTGCATTGTGGGAGGTTAAACTGATCGTCAATACGTTTGATAAATCCCAACTTTTACTACATAGTAAAATATTTTAAAACCATTTTAACAAATACAGGGTGTTTCATAATTGGTGACGGTCCCGTCTTTAGGTCCAAATAACGACTCAAGGGGAACAGATTGGGGGAAAATTAATATTGATTATTTGGTTTTAATGTCCCCTAATTCAGAATAAAAACATTTCGCGTCCCTGGGGGTGAAGGGGAAAATTTTGAAAATTTTAATTTTGTAGGGATAGGGGTTAGACCCCATGTGTTATGTAGAAAGTTGTAGAGCATCATGTAAAGTGTGGGTTTAGCAAAAAACCCGTGAAAAAATCTCATGCCCTGCCCCCTTTACTGAGTGGGTAATGTGAAAGGTATGGCTAGCCGATGTGGACAAAAGCCATACTTATTACAAAACAGTAGGGCCTACATTTGGAAAATTAATGAGAATGAATGAGTCGTTAGCCTGAAAAGCTAATAAACTCGACTTTAAAAAAATTAAAGAACGTCATTATTGTTATTAATAACATCTAAAACGAAAAGGTTTATTTTTTTTAAAAAAAAAGTAGAGTATACGGAAGGTAGCAATTGTTCGTTTGCTACAGTGTTTTTTGGCACCAAGGTACGAAGAATTTGGTTATGCTGCCAGATCACGACTGGAGCATCATGACGAATGACATGTCGTTAACAGTAGAAGAAACCAGGAGCGAAAGGAACAACACGGGAAAGAAGCGAAGATCTTAAAAGGAAAGAAAAGAAGCGGATAAGAATTTCACAAGAGCAGTCTTGGGAGGAGATGAGCATTGCAAGTGGAAAAAGAAGGGTAAAAGTAGAAGCCTGCTGTTCGAAGAGAGTTTGAGCACCTCTTCCAAACAAAAAAATTTTTGGCAACGGATTTCAATTGCGGTCATAAAACGAGGAAGAACACGTCACCTAACCTTAAATACTTCTAAATCTACATTGAACAGACAAAAGAATAATACTCCATTGCAGGACTATAGAGTACTAGGACAAGAAAAATATTCACTCAGTTTTCTTTAAGATATTCCTATAAAAGATAGGGGTTCAACAGACCTATTTTAATAGCAAATGTAGAGTCAATAATTTTCGCTAAAGAGAACTATGTCTGCCAGTTCCATTAATGTGCGCATGAGCCTCTTTCTTTACAAAGGCATAGATTGTGGTGTGCGATGCTGAGAAGCGTTTCCCTTCTCTGAGGACCCTTTCTTCTTTTCTCTGAGGCGTTTCCGTTCCCGTTTACAATTCAGTTTTCTTTATGGAATACTGCTTTAGTATTTAACATCATACTGAAGCATTATACATTTTCCCACAAAAACGTTGTAAACGAGTTAATAAGGTGTAATTCCGATCAACGCCTGTGAATGCTGCACTGCACGGCATCCGCAGAGCTGCATGCAAAGTAGGAAATTTGCAACGAAAGCACTAGTTGGTGAATCATGACATGCAGCTCCGGACAATTTATTTGTTCAAATGCAGAAAAGGTTATTACAATGCAACATTGAATAATTACAGCAACTGTTCGAAGTGACGACCCTGGGCTGTGATGCAGAACGGTCATCTCCAGTGCATGTTCTGTCGCACTCTCTCAAACACTTCTGGTCTTTGCTGAACCTCTCTGCAGGCATCAAAGATTCTTGCTCTCAGCTCGTCAACACTGGCTACTGGAGTAACATAAACCAGGGTTTTCAAATGATCCCATAAGAAAAAGTCCAGCGGCGTTAAATCCGGTGATCTCGGTGGCTAGTTAATGGGGCCGCCTCTAATGTTCATGGAAGATTTGGTCGAGAAACTCACGCACAGCCTGGGTAAAATGTGCTGGCGCTCCATCCTGCTGCAACCACATCTGCCGTCTGACTTCCAAAGACATATCTTCCACCAGTCCAGGCAGGATATCTTGAAGAAACGTGAGGTAATGCTCTCCATTCAGGTTTGGAGGTAGTACATGCGATCCGATAATCTGGTCATGTAGAATTCCAGCCCAAATGCTGACATGAAAGCGTTCCTGATGGCTGGAGATGTGTGATGCCTGAGGGTTATGTTCGTCCCAACCATGACTGTTGTGGCAATTGAACATGCCCTCCTTGGTGAATCATGCTTCATCCGAATGCAGGATTGTTAGTAACACTCTGAAGATACCATTCAGAAAATTCCACGCGTGGTACATAGATCCCACATCGCAAAGTCTGAACTTTTTGTTTTTAATAAGAATGTTGTCGGTGCTCGTGTAGAATGTTCCATACAGTCGTGTGATTGATGCCCACATCATGTGCAACTGCACGGATGCTTGTGGATGGGTTATCTGCAAATCTTTGCAGAACGTTCTCTTCGACATGTCGTGTTCGCACATTCCTTGGAGAACTAGCGTCATGCCTGATGGGTAGAAATTGTCCCGTTTCCCGCAAGCGCCGGTCAGTCGCCACAAATGTTGCACGAGAAGGACGTCGTCTTCGAGGGCACCTCTCGCAGTAAAGCCTTGCAGCTTCTCGTGTATTGCCATGAGCCTGGCCATCTCTTCATACGATGTTGAGATCTTTGCGAGTGCGGTGCTTCTGCTTCTGCTTCTACGTACTTCACGGACTCTGCCCGGTCACCATCAATGAGGAATGTGATCACCCGTGCGTTCTGATTCACCAATTAGTGCTTTCGTCGCTAATTTCCTGCTTTGCATCCAGCTCTGCAGGTGTCTTGCAGTGCAGCATTCACAGGAGTTGGTCGGGATCTTTACACCTTTTTAACTCGTTTACAACGTTTTTGTGGGGAAAATGGTATTCGGAATAGTTGATAGTTTTGACCTTCCCTACCATCTCTCCAGGTCTGGCAACGGAATTCATAAACAACCTGTATAGGCTACTTAAAGGCCATTTTCATAAACGCTTTCACATGTTACCTAAACAAGATCACTGCAAAATTTTATAAACTTTTAGATTTTTACATCATTTCACATGCTGATATTGCCTTGCTTCTGACTGCTGAAGTTCAGTTTTTTCTTAAGCAAGAAAAGATGTTTCTCATCTTCTTCAACGACTTTAATACATGTACGAGGCTTGTCCGTAAAGTAAGTACCGTTTTTTTCTACTGCCACCGCAGCGCTATTGTCGCAAATCCGAGCATGCACACTCGTCTCTCTGGTTCATTATCTTTGCACTGACGCCATTACAGTCGGAGTGTGTTGTGTTTACATTTGTTAGTGATCGTTGTTTAAGACAATTTCTGAGCCCGCGGACTGTGAAATACTTTCTGTTGAACACAAAGAATGTTAAGCCAGCTGAAATTCATCGTCAACTTGTAGAGATTTATGAGGAAGATGTAATGACTGATGGAATGGTGAGCAAGTGTGTTAGACAGTTCAATGATGGACGAACCAATGTTCATGACGAAGCACGGAGTGGGCGGCCTTCTGTTGTCAATGATGATTTGCTTGAAAAAGTGAATGAGAAAATTCTTGAAAACAGACGGTTCACAATAAGAATGCTTTGTAATGAGTTTCCATAAATTTACAAGACTGTTTTGCAAAAACGGTGTTCAGCAGTGGCTGTCTTCACTGGCGGCATCTTTCTATGAAGAGGGCATAGAAAAGTTGGTTTCCCGGGACGACAAATGTCTGAACAGCGGTGGCAGCTATGTAGGAAAATAGTTTAAGAAATGCTCTTTCATGTAAAAATCAATTTTACTTTGAAAAAAATGTTTTTATTTTTTGTTTCCAAAACGGTACTTACTTTCCAGACACGCCTAGTGTAAGTGGCCTTTACTCTGAAAAGAGTCTCCTTTTATATTCTTCTAATTTTACAGTGTCATATTTCGCTTATCAATTATCAAATGATAATTCCAGAAAATAGATCAATAAGATGAAAGTAAATAAGCACTGACATAGGATTCGACGGAACTTACATAAAGGTGCAGAAAAGGCAAACAAAACGCAAAAGCAGATAGCATATTATCTTTTAAGTTCTAATGCATACTGATCGTTAAGTTTTTAAACATTAAATAATACCGGTGTAAGGTTTGAAAAATAGATCAAAAGTAAAATATACTGCCATCTCATAAAAAACATTTTACCATTTATGGGTTAAAGGGAAAGGCCATCTACTCTTATGATGCTTGAGCATTGCCTTTATTAATGTTCGATTTGGCTGCTTTAAAGACATCATTGAAGATTTTTGTGGCTTTCTAATTTCATTTCTATTTACTAAGGCGCCATTTAAAGGTAAATCGATCGATGGCGTTAACGAAGACTCGGGCAGTTCGTTGAAAGAATTTTAGAGCTATTATCCACAGACCTATTCTAAAGAACTTCAACGACAACAAATTTAATAAACACTATCTGTATTAAAAAAAAATTCCTTCATAAATTTTTCAAATTATTTGGATATTATTGAACATGCTTTGGTATTCAAACTATTTCATTTATTATTTATTGTTTTGTATTACAGACTTAGCAACTGCATTTGAGTAATAATTTTCATGATTTTTCCCTTCTGGATAGAATTTTTCACTTGTTACCTTCTAGCAACCCAGATTTTGTTGATAACCTAACTGTTAAAGTAATATGAGGCTTCTCCAGAAAGTAACGCCCCGTATTTTTGCTTAATTTAATTCAAAATATTTTGTTCTCAATAAACACATTATTTTCCACATAATCCGCGTCAATTTGTATGGTGTTATTCCAAATAAAAACAACAACAAATGCGTCTGTGCTCTCCTGTGCTATATCATCTCGATGAGGTAGACATATTCTCACTCGTCTTCGTCACCTTCAAACCCTGTCCGGGGCAGTCATCTTTAAGTGGACCGAAAAGATTAAATTCAGAGAAGGTATTTCGAGACTTAAGGGGGGGGGGGAGAAGGGACCAGCCCGAGTTTTCAGCTCATCCATTATTTTATAATAGCATCTTTTAATGGCATTTGCTCTTCTAACAATTTTTTACTTTTATTTCAGTTCCTGATCTGTAAGTTTACTAAATACCGAAATTTACTTCATGCTCTTGTCTGTCTATCTGTCTGTAACTCGATTTTCTCAGAAAGTATGAAAGATTTCCAAAATATGTTTTCACCAATCAACAAATATGGGATAGAGCACAGACAAATTCGTAAAAGGTCGAAAACGGTATAAAGCACATCCGCTTATGATGCCATTATGATAACCGACATTGCCGTACCATTATGACATCGTCCGAAATCCCGTGTAACGTGTAAATTAGAGCTAAAAATTAGCCGGCGCAGTGGAAAAAGGTAAACACGTAACAGTGGCATGATATAATAATAAAGTACTATTTAATGAATAACAACTAAGTAAATAAAAAGTAACAACAAACAAAACCAGAGATAATGCAAAGCGTATGAAACCAGTATGGAAACGCACACACTAACTCAGGTCGAAAATTAAAACACAAAATCAACTCTAATCATGAAATCTTACATAATTAGGGAAATAACCAAGGCACCTGCTTGATTAATATGCAAAGCCTAAAACTACTATTATAAAATTGTAATTCTCAATATCTAGTACAAATATATATCAAAGCAATATATAAAAATATATATATAAGTAAAGATAAGATATATACTAGCAAATAAAGCAGCCCTTGCTCCACTGATAAGCGCAATAACAGCTTAACGGGCTGAAAACACTTTCATAATACTAAAGAATTCACAAAGGTTTAAATCTACCTAAATAACCAGTAATAAATGTGAAAATCACTACAACTACACTACAAATATTAACGAAATAACAAATCTTTGCATTACTAAAAAGCACTGGTTAAATCAGATAAGTCCCACAAAACATACTCACTCTGCGTTAACTTGTAATTAAACAACCGGTATAAGGTCAAAATGTCAGTCCAGAGTAAAGTTCAAAGTCACAATAACGAATGTCACATAATTTGGTGTTCTTATTATTAAGAAAAAGCACAATAGGCACAATTACAGATATAAAAGTCACTGTCCAGGATTGTCCTTACAATAAAATTGAATCGGTCATTTCAAAAACCTCATAAGTCACTCAATTACAATTTTTCAGGAATCAATAAAAACTGTTTCACGCACAAACAAATGAGTTTTAAAGAACTTTTTTATGCTTAATTTAGTATTTGAGTGGTAAAAAATTTAAATAGTGAATAACCTTCACAGTTTATTAATAAAAATAATGAAAAAAACCTCAAAAACTGTTCTTGACTTATGTTGTTTTAGCAAGAAATAAGGTTAGTGATATATAATTTAATCAAAACAATCGTAGTAATCATATTTTTTATCGCTTATTATTGAAAATTACACTTAAAAATAACCTTATTAACATTTTACATGTATTAATTTGTCATTTTTTTAATATCTTTAAGGTACATAGTCATATTCTCCATCATTCTCATCTGGATTATCTTCAACATTTGCAGTTGGCCAGCTAAAAATATTGTTATAAAATGGCATTTGCTCTTCCAGAATGCTATCCTGAACTTGCTTTAAATCGTCTAATTTTTTTTTATTGATGGGCACTTTTAAATCATAAGCCTTGGCTGATGGAAGCGAAACAGAAGTTGTAAGTTTTTTTATTAATAAGAATGAATGTTTAATCAATCCATCAATATATTCCTCGGCTATGATAGTACCTTTTCTATCTGAATTATACTGAAAACTCATGTATGTCGAAGGTGCGAATGATTTTTTCTGTTCTTTTGGTACTTTTTCCCATAAGATTCAGTTGACAAACATGTTTTTTTGTACAAATTTGGCCACCATTTCTTAAATTCCAAAACATCTTCAGTTTTTAGCTCTATGACTGTAAATGTTGAGCTGGAGTTCGAAACCAAATCAATGTATTCTCCTGGGACGTAGATACGATCATGCTTACGAACATTTTTTTTTATGACTCCAAAATCACGGTCATTTGGTAAAAACGAATGACCACGTATGGGAAAATACTGATAAACTTTTTCAAATCTTTTAGAGTCAGTCAAAGCCAGCATAAATCTCAACAATGTATTATTTTTATTTTGACCGGGGCAGCCGTCGGAAAATAGATATAAATATATAAATACTTAATATCTGGTCCAATATTATTTTTTATCTAATGCATCAGCAATCAACATTGAACCAACCTCATTGGCTCCTTTAACGCCATATTTGTGTATAGCTGCAGCCCCCTCAGCCCCCCCCCCACCGGGTACGGCCATGGAACAAAGCAAATTTAAAACGTCAAACTTAGTCATAAAACTACTCCCGCCATCTAGTAGTGCATGCAAAAACCTCTTAAGTCACTGACTAATGTTGTTATGCAATGAACGTCTTTCACACGGTATTATTTGAAGAGGAAGGAATGTATTGACTTACGTGCTTTTTACCCAGAATACGCAGTTCCCTTTAAGGAACTATTTTCAGCAAAAAAAGCATGTTGGAAAAAAATGTGACTTAAGAGGTTTTTGAAATGACCGATTCAATTACAGTGGAGCCTAAGCTTTCCAATGGGAACATTTACAATGCTCTCGGTCAACTGAAAAGTAATAAAACATAGAGCTTTTCAATAAACGAATAAACACTTATCGGCTAAGCAAACAATAATAGAGAGCTGAGGATATAGATAATTACGACCATGTTATGGTTTTTGTAGTAGCCCTTTGCACGAGGGCGAAACCGTACCCTTGCCGCAGGTGCGCACTCAAGCCGGCTGGCCATATTCCTTTAACAACCATGCTGGGCTCAAGCTCACGCTGGTACAAATCACTGAACACTGCACGCAGCACACAAGCACTATTATTAACCGATATTAGAGTACTCACTAGGTTTGTTGGAGAGACTGTTATCGTCCGTCCGATGCAACAGGATGATTCTTGGGAACACGGGCTCGAACTGCTAACTGCGTCGTTCGTTTTCTGCCACCGCTGGACCGAATCCTCCGCCTTCGAGGCTTGCCGGCTCTCCCGTCGACGCCTTTAACGTTTCAGTTTTTGGTGTCGTATTCTTGCCTTCGCCGTACTCCTGCTTTCCATAGCCAGCATCGGGCATTAAAGCATAAAGTTCGCTGACCTTTCTGTTACCATCACAGCGCTTTTTGCTGCTTCCTCGTTCGGTCTCTAATAGAGCCTGCGATCCATGGAAAAGTAATCGATAAAAATCGATTTTTAAGTAACAAGAATTGATTTTTCGATGTTTTAACACATCGATTGTTTTCGATAGAATAGATTCTCTATTCAAAATGGCGGATGAGGGTGAAGCAACACGTTTCCCGCAAATCATTAGTTTGGAAGCATTTCAAACTTGAAGCAAATAGAAAATTTGCCAAATGGTATGAAAGTTATGCTATCAATTTCATAAATACCGAATTGAAACGTTTGTTACAATTTGAAAATAATGAATTGGAAGCAATTCCAGATTCTGAAAAATCTTCTGAAACTGATGAGTGTGATTTATGGCGTCAGAGAAATCTTGAATTAGCATGGAAACAAACACTAGTATTTTTACTACAATTACAAAAGGATTGGTTACTGAATTAAAGATGTACTTAGATTCAAAAGTTGTATGTGCTAATTTATAGATTAATAAAGACACGACTGCATTTAACCCTGAAGTAGTAATTAGTATAGATTAATAAAGACTCCAGGTAGTGGTAACGTGGGGTCTGTGATTTAATAAATTATTGAATAACTAATGTTATTGCTATCAAATTTTTCACATCAATTGCACGAAAACTGCTAATGAAATAAACGTTGTTTGTATTGAAGAAAGCTTTCCTATGAAGCAGGAAATATTTTTTAATACAAAAATTTGCAAGAAAAAGTATATCTTCTCAAATATATTAAATTTATTCCAGTTCTTCTGCGCATAAATTTAAAAAATTGCTTGAATATTTTCAACATATATATCTGCTATATATTTACGACATTATTTACAATTAAAATATAATTTAGGAATTTTTACCAAAGGCATAACCTTAATAAAAAAAGTTTCATGTGTGGTAACAGTGGGTCTGAGAGATCCAAGTTCACTTTACACATTAATAACTGGAAGAAAACTAAATGTAACAAAACCTGGGACTCACAAGGAGAGGCTACGCCGTTGGAGAAACGGATTCGGGTGAGACATGGCGTATACGTAGAAGGTTCTTGCCTGAGTATGTGTGCAGAGCCGTAGCGCGCGCTATTCAGCCGTTCGCGAGATAATTCACCTGAAATTTGGGCGCCTGAAGTGGCGCACCCTTATGTACTTTTGTGCGCACATAATTTTACGAGCAGTAGCGGTAGCGCAACGGTAAAGCGTTCGCCCAGCATATCGTAACTTCTTTCAGGTTGTTGGTTCAAGTCCCTGCCAGGGAACTCTTTTTCACAACGGTTTATTTTTCATTCCTTACTAATAAAAAATGCCCTGGTGTATCGAAATTATTAACGAATTATAAGAAAACGCTATGTTTATACCTTTATTAACTGTAAAAGAAGAAACTTGAAAAAGCAAATCAAAATTTGTTTTTCCATTGTTATTATTAATAAAAAGGTATAAAAGCGCATTTTTTATAGCTTACTTAAAAAAAAAGAATCTTGACAAACAAAGTAAATAAAAGTGCATTTTTAATCGTGATTATTAGAAAGGAATGAAAAAAAAACCGTTGTGAAAAAAAAGTTCCCCAGCCGGGACTTGAACCAACAACCTGCAAAAAGTTACGATATGCTGGGCGAACGCTTCACCGTTGCGCTTCCGCTCGTAAAATTATGTGCGCACAAAAGTACATAAGGTGCGCCACTTCAGGCGCCCAAATTCAGGTCAATTATCTCGCGAACGGCTGAATAGCGCGCGCCACATCTCCGCACACATACATAGGTAAGGACCCTCTACGTATACGCCAAGTCTCACCTGAATCCGTTTCTCCAACGGCGTAGCCTCTCCTTGTCAGAATATTTATTAGAGAATGGGCAAACAAAAAGGTACAAGGAGATTGACATTGAACAACTCATTTATATAAATCATATTACTTTAAATCATATTGAGAAGATGATGGGTCTATCAGACCCAACGTACCTCTGAAGGTTTAACTCAGAATATTCCACTCATTCATTTGATGGATTAAGATTTCTTAGGAAGGGGGCCATTCTTTTATCCCCAGATATTGATCCAATTTTTGTCATTTTCTCATTGCTGCCAAACAAATTTTCTTTTTGACAATTCTCGCAAAATATTATAGTAAACAGGTAAATTTTGATAAATGATCTAATTTAAAAATTAAAAGCAATGCATTTTGTAATGTAAGGATCGATAATTATCGATACTAAAAAAACTAGAATCGATTCTTTTGAAGAATCCAATGTTGGAATCGTTTTCGATAGTTGATCTATCGCAGGGCTCTAGTCTCTAATCTCTCTCTCCCTTTTTCTCTCCAACCGCCTTTCAAATTTTGAAAGCTCTCATCTCGTCCGCACACAGCTTTCTTATTGGTCCTTACGTCTTGATCGCTATGACGACATTGTTTGCGCTGCTCCGCCCCCGTCTTCGAACGATAGAAGATACGAGAGCGAAAGCATACACAAGTGTCATCGGAACCCGAACTTGGATTCGAATTCCGTGGCATCCCGACTTCTCGCGACTGCAAAATTGGCGGAAAAAGTAATCTTCGATTGAATAATGATTTTTTTTCTGGAATTAAATACCGAAAACGAGAAAGGTATCAGATCACAGACCCCCAAAAAATATTTTATTACCCCCCCCCCCTCCTTGAAAATATATATTTTGAGTAAACTGACTTTTGGATCACCCTATATCTTTCTACTTTGATATAATTACAGTCGTTGATATGATAAAGACTTTCTAGATCGTAAGCCTCAACTTATCGAAGGCTTCCGATGCAGAGTGTCAAGAAGTGATTGACAGAAGACCTAAAAGAACTAGTAATCAATAAATGAGCTCTATCAATGGTAGAAGATTTTATCAAAACTACTGAAAAGCAGAACTATTTCGAGAATAACAACGAAGATATTACATTCGCATCAATAAGGAGCGTTATATATGGTTCGGCCATATTAAACGGGGTTTAATGTTAAACGAGGAAAATATCAAAATACTTGCGACAACAAGAATAATTAAAAAAAACAAAACCATACAGGACCTTGTGGGGTGAAACGAACCATTTCGTAGAAAATGTAATGTAAAAAAATAACTGTTGTTTTTCAAATTGTATATTTTTATGTTATTATACGAGGCGCATCCAGAAAGTAAGTTTCCCGATGTTTTCCCCTTTAAAGTAAACGTAATTAGCCGTGTCAATTGCGCATGCGTAACAGATCTATGACGTATCAATCATATGCCAGCCGGAGGGCAGGTCCCGCCTCGTGCCAGTAGCGTGGTAGCAATGGTCCGAAATGGAAGCTCTTATTTCTTCTCCCGCCGCCTGCGAGGTTCGGTCGGTGATAAAGTTCTTGAATGCACGAAGCATTGCGCCAATTGAAATTCATCGTCAGCTCTGTCAGGTCTATGGGCCGAACATCACGAGTAAGCAGATGGTGCGTCGCTGGTGTAGGCAGTTTTCCGAAGGTCGTCAAAGTGTCCATGATGAAGAGCGCAGTGGGCGACCATCCCTCATCAATGATGATCTTGTTGAGCTTGTGCGGCAGCGCGTGATGGAGAACCGTCGCTTCACGATTTCGGAGCTGAGCACCCATTTATCGCGATCCTTGTTGCATGAGATTGTCACTAAGCACCTGCTGTTCAAAAAATTGTGTGCCAGGTGGGTGCCGAAAAACCTGACACCCGAACACAAAATTCAAAGCTTAGGAGCAGCACTGACATTTCTGCAACGGTATCACGATGACGGCGACGAGTTCCTCGACAGGATCGTCACGGGCGATGAGACTTGCATTTCGCACATCACCCCGGAAACCAAGCAGCAGTCAATGCATTGGCGGCATACTGGATCTCCGGTCAAGACGAAATTCAAACAGACGCTGTCGGCACGGAAAGTGATGTGCACGTTGTTCTGGGACAGGAAGGGCATTCTGCTCATTGACTTCAATCCACGTGGTGAAACAGTAAACGCTGACCGTTACTGTGAAACACTGCGGAAATTGCGACGTGCCATTCAAAACAAGAGGCGTGGAATGCTTACTGCAGGTGTTGTGCTCCTCCATGACAATGCTCGTCCACATACGGCTCGACGCACAGCAGCTGTTTTGACGAATTTGGCTGGGAGTTGTTTGATCATCCACCCTACAGCCCTGATCTTGCTCCCAGCGATTTTCACGTTTTCTTGCACCTCACGAAATTCCTGTCCTCCGTTGAGCGTTTTGGCAACGACGAAGAGCTGAAGACGTCTGTCACACGCTGGTTCCATTCACAGGCGACAGAATTCTACTACAGGGGGATACAAAAGTTGATCCCACGATACGACAAGTGTCTCAATTCTGGTGGTGGCTATGTTGAAAAATAGCTGAAACATTGCTGTACTTGTTGCCAATAAATATGTTCCTGTAAGTGTGAGTTCTTTTTTTTAATAGGGAAACTTACTTTCTGAATGCGCCTCGTATTAAGAAGCATTTACCTTATACACAGAATAATACGGACTCCCCCCCTTTCCATTCATTTCACTTAAGCTATGGAGTGAAATGATCCACATTAAGTTTAAGGCTAAATACTGCTGTACCACATCTTCTTATGTTATTTACATGTAGGTAGAAAAATATTTTTCACAAGTGAAAGAAC
>JAHWFO010059745.1:422393-451091 GCA_023313115.1 Rhysida immarginata
TACATTCACGCTTACTAAATATTCTTGTGGAAAGTGGTGGTTCACCCTCTCTTCCTCATATAATCACTGAATTTCTTCTCAAAACATACTGTATGCGCCAGCAAAAATCCGGACAAAAGTGAATTGGAATTTTTTTTTTCACTTTTAAATCTTGGGGCATTATGGTGCAAACGCTAGATGGCCCTTGAATAAGCCGGAAGATACACATGTACGGGCTAAACGTTGATACCTTAAAATGAACTAAAGCGGATTATAATCTAGAACAGCGATAATTAAAGCACTTCGCGCTGGACGCTCGGTGACCAAAATTTTTCGTTTCTTTGGATATCCGAGATCCACTGTTTAAGAATCGCTGAAGAAGGTTCTGCTAATCCAACACGGCGACGTCATTCTAAGGAGAAAGAGAAACAAGGAGCCAGCCATGATTCTAATAGTTCAAGCACTTCAGATTTCAGAAAGTCCAGAAATCCTAACGTCGTATCCTTCAAGCTGCTGTGGAGACTGCATTTGTAAACTCGTTAAGGACCACTTGAAGAGAAGAATCGAGAAGTGTTCGCACCGAGAGGTAGTTATCTGAGTGACAAAATTCAGCAAGGACCCTGAAATATAATACTTTCTTGTGTGCATTTGCAAGTTGTATTTTCAAGACATAAGAAGAATTATTGTAAACTGTTTTGAATTCTCCGGATTTTGCTGGCACTGCCGATACATGAAGCCTATTCTATTTGTTAAATCAAATTTACCGACTAAATAAAAGTTTATTTATTAATTCCTATGTACTGTATTTCTACCCTTTTCTGCTGAAAGATAAAAAGGCTATTTTCAATGTTGCTGAAGAATCTTTTGTGTTGTTACCGTTCTTCCACATGAATAGTTAGAAATCAAGAATAATCAATGTTTAAAGTTATACATCTTCGTCCTTCATGCGACATACTTTTTAACACAATTATTTGCCGGTCGCTTTTTCAGATAATAGGATTTCCAGTTGTTATTGTTTAAAGCAAGCAACGACAAGATCTACTGATAAATTTGAAATGAAGTCGTTATTGAAAATTCCAGAATTTGCTTGCTGTTGGTCAATAATTACATTACGATCAGAGGCCATCGATCAATCGCAAGGGTTGCCACTAGGCATACAGAAGAGAATCGGAGCAGAGGAGGGTGAAAGGTCGAATACGCCGATCTATATACTCAATCTAAATCATCGTGCGGTTTTGCTTTAATTTGATGGAATCGATTTTCTTCTTCGCTCTCTTTATTTTCGTTTAACCAGCTCTCGTTTAATTCTAAAGTTTTGAACTCTCCTTTAATACTACTTTTGACCTTACAGAAAAGTTGCTAAAGAAATAAAATTTTCAGTGTTCCTATCATCAGCCTTCTCAAAGAAAGTCAATGTCCAATGCTATACTTTTGCCTTTTATATTCGTAGAATCATTAAAATATCAATTTTTTTTCTTAGGATGATTTTGAAGTACAAAGAGAAAAATAAATATAGAAATACCCACATGATGAACAAAGAACATTTAATTCAATCTGAATAATCTAGCAATTTATTAAACCATGATGGTTAAAGATGTGCGAGAAAACTAAGTACAAACATCTTACTTATATTTCTAATTATGGTGGAGCCTGAAAATTATGTGATTATTTGTTTAAATATTAACGAAAAAATAAATTTATACAAACTTTTCATTAAAAGAAGCATATTCAAAATGAGAAATTCGGAAAAAAATTAATAAAATTACAATTCCTTGCCAAAAGTCATGGGTGTGGCTGCCAGATAGCGTGCGGCTCAGGGCTCAGCTACTGTGTTTGTGTTACGTGTCTTCTGATTGGTTGTTAAAGATATCATCGCCTTTTTGTGTAGATGGGAAATTGGTAAAATAAAGTCAGTCGTTCTCGGTTCTTCTCCTTATTCATTTCATACGCTGGGGACCCGACGTTTTTTACGACATGCCAAAAACGGAAGAAGAGCCGATCGTCATGGAAGTCTACGATTGCCATCATTCGCTTCAGAGGACCCTCTGATATGGTTCCGCCGTGCGGAAACACAGTTTTGTTTGAGAGGAATTACCCGGACATAAACCAAAGCAGATCTGGTGATCGAGGCCTTACCTGAAGAAATTTTCCACAAAATAGCAGCATGGATGGAAAATCAGCCAGCTGAAATCCTATATGATGACATCAAACAACAGTTGATGGAAGAATTCTCCCTAACCTCGTCGCAACGCGTACGCCGGATTCTGGAGATCCCGACACAGCCGCTGGGGAACAGGACTGCAGCACAGGTATGGAATGAATTTTCTTCATTATGCCAGATACCAGTAAAAGGCAACACGGCCAGCCCCTACAAGGAATTAGATATTAAAAAATATGGCTTTTAACGTTACCAGAAAATGTGTGGGTATTGTTACAAAATACAGACGACGCCAACATCGACGATCTGCGAAAGCAGGCGGATGCGATTATCATATCCCAAAGGGCGGCGCGTAAAAGCACTTCCAACATCGCGCATACCGAACAAATATCCGACGAAGAGACGGATGACATTGCTGTCTTAAGGATCAACCAAGGAAGCAACTCCACGAAAAGTAGTGCGAAGATATATGACAACGAACATCTGTTATTACCACAGGGAATTTGTTCATACGCCCCGGGATGCAAGTGGAATTCAAAAAACGCCATGGAGGGCCGCTACGATTCGCAGCGGCCATAAAAAACAACAGGACTGAAGAAGTACAGTCGGCAAAATAGCACATAGAAACAACCTTGCAAGATGGCTAAATACTTTTGTAGCCGACTGTACATCAGAAGACAGATAACACAAACACAATATCTTAGCCCTGAGCCGCACTCTGATTGGCTGCCAGATGGGACACCCCTATTTTGTATAAAAATCACGCATTCCAAAATGTAATTTAAATGTTGTCATTCATCCCGACACTACACCACAGACTTCGCTTACATGCTATAAGAATGGATCAAAGAAAGCAGCTTTCGGATTTCGAGAGGGGTACAATTCTTGGGTGCCACCTTGCAGGCAAAAATGTTAGAGAGACGTTAACCCTGCTAAACATCCCCAAATCATCCGTTCAAAACCTCATCCGGGCCTGAAAAGATAAGGGTACGACAAGTGTTCAACTAAGGACCAGAAGACCCAAGATTATGTCGGCCAGAGACCGTAGGGGGCTTCGCAGGGTAGTCACTGCAAACCGTAAAACATTGGTTGATAGACTGACAAGATCCTTTACAGATCCACTGGGACAACTGGAAGCATCAGGACTGTTCGCAGGGAACTGCATTCACTGGGTTTTCAAGGCAGAGCTGCGGCCTACAGACCCCACATCAGCTCTTGGAACACAGCGAGGAGATTGCAATAGTGCAAAGAGAGACGTCACTGGACTCTGGCGGATGGTTGAATGGAGTGACGAGTCACAATACACCATCTGGCAATGGGATAGACGGATTTGGGTATGGCGAACGCCCAGAGAACGTCATCTGGCAAACTGTGTAGTGCCCACAATGAAGTTTGGCGGAGGGTCAGTCAGGATGTGGGGCTGCTTATCGTGATTTGGTCTGATTCCAATCGTTTCTGCGGCTGATTATCTGAATGCGGAGCGTTATCAAGATATCCTGGATAACGCCACACTCCCTGCCTCTGGCAGCACTTTGGAAATGGCCATTTTCTCTTTCAACACGATAACGCACTTTGCCATAAGCAAGCGTTGTAGGTAGATGGTTTGATGAAATGGGAGTGCAAGAACTTGACTGGTGTTACATGGTAAATGGCATCGCCCGAGATCGCTGAAGGATGTCAGCCTCGGTGACGAAATCAACTCGAGATGATCACGTGTAGAGAGCGGGAGAAGGCGGAACGAGAGAGAGAGCGACGAGGTCGACGGCATCGTCGTACGGAGGAAAAAGTACGCCGTAATAATTGCCGGAGAGAGCCCTCAAGGGTGTCATTGGAATACAACTTAAAAAACGATGATTTCTTCTGCTGCAACGGGCAGGAATCATTAACGTTCATTTCAACTAGAACCGAACAGAGGAGAGGAGGAGACGACGAAGCCACGGCGAGAAAGCGGAGGTCGTCCGCCGACTACGACGCGCGTAGTAGAAAGTTTCGCCGCAAGTGCAACGATAAAAATGTCACCGACAACGTCTCGACGTATGCGGAGACAAGTGGGCATAACTCTCCACGAATTTCTCTCCAAACTTTCCCGGCCACGAATTGTACGACGAGCCGAACGCATGCCTTCAACCCGGCTACAGCAAATGTAGAGTGCCGTGAGAAGGAAGAATCCGTCGGCACCGCCTCCACGCTGAAGGGGAACGCCAGAGAATATATGCTGATACATTGCGGCTATTCCCACAGGTAGGAGAGCTTAATCTAAGCCATATAACGGTTTTAAATCGTGCCCAACAAGAGGGCCATGGGATATTCGTTGAAGCGACTCACGCTGAAGTTTGCTTCACGACGGACGCGAGGCTGCGCGTGTTAGAAGTATTCCCGTTCTCCATGAAATCCTTTATAACTGGAGGAACAGGGGGAATATTTCCTTAGCCTTCCAGTTTCGTGCTCCCCTCTGCAGAATCTCTATAATTCTTCATTGGACATTTTCTTAGCTAGCGACTTTTCGTCGTCGACATGTCTTTCGCATTCCGCCCTTCTGCGTACCTCTTTGAATCGAAAACTTTCTTGTATGTCCAGGTGACTTTTTCTTTTGCCAATCTTCATAGAAGCCGAATTTTTCGACGGAGTAAACGTTCTGTTCGAACATGGGAAAAAGTATCCAGTGACTTTGGCGCGATATTTGTTTAATTATTTATTTATTCACGCTTCCACTGTAATAAAAACTACAATAAAGTTTTTCTTTATTCCAATTAATAAAAGTTCCATCTCTGCTCATTTACCACGTGACAACTGGCCTATACCCAGCCCCGATCTCAACTCTATTGAAAATCTTTGGAATATGTCGGAGCGTAGATTGGCGCAGGTGTGGAACGCTCGGAATCTGTCTGAACTGTCGAAGGTATTTTTGGTGAAATGGCGAAAAAATTCTTGCAGAAACATACCAAATTTTTGTGGACAGTATGCCCGACAGAATAGAGGTTGTGATAGTAGGCTCGCTAAGGGAAAGGAGCCATGAACGTAGCGGTACTGTGAGAGCGATAGGGATGGATACCAGATCGGGCTCTCCCAATGCGGGCGGGTCGGATTCTGGGATATCCATAGATGCTGGCCCCGAACGGGTATGCTACGAGTACCGGTGGACAAACTAGATACTAACACATTCTTTTTTCTAAGTGTTTCCATTAAATTGGATGGTGTCTCATGAATTTTGATAAGGTAGTGTACATACAGGGTGGCCCAGATTAATATATACAATTTTTAACAAGGCCGTATGCCTTAAGTATTTTAATACCTGCATGGTGGAATACTATGAGTGGTCCACCATGCGGCCCTCCATGGCGATGCAAGCTTCCGGTCGCAACTTCACGTTGTCACAGGCCTTCTTGCACATGTCTAGAGGAATTTTGCGAAATTCCTCCGTTATTGCTTCCCGAAGCTCTGCAATGTTATGGATCCTATGGCAGTATTGAGATATCCCCATAACCAAAAATCGAGCGGGGTCAAATCGGGTAATCTGGGGGGAGGGGCACTCAACTGGACCGCGTCTGCTCATCGCTCCATTCCACATGGCGTGCTAACTCCAGCATTGCAAGCCAAGTTTCGGCAAACTCCAACCGCCTGTCGGGATCATCTTCGAGCAAGTGATTTGTTAAGCGAGGATGATATGGCCTCAGTTTCAGATCCTTCAGAATTCTTTGAATACTCGTACGAGAAATGTCTAACCGAGCAGATAGCCGCCTTTGCGACTTGTCCTTTTCTTGAGAACTGGCCAACTCATTTTGCAGGCGCACTTTGTTGGCGTCAGTAACAACGGTCTTGGGTCTACTGCGTTTACGCTCTTCAACGCTGCCAGTTTCATCAAACTTCTTGTTTACGTTCTTAATCGTTATCAACGAAGGTCCGGGTGTCCCAAACTTAGCTGCCATACGACGTTTCACTTCTGAGTAATTGTTGGTCGCTGAGTACAACCTCACACAATCTACCTCTTCCAGACTCAATCGCTGCGCCGCCATCTTGATATGGACGATCCTCTTGATTCGCACCTTTTTCGCATCCCCTTGCTCACATAATGCGCGCAATTTGAATTGCGTCAGTCGCGCGTGACGCGCACACGGCGCTTTCACAGATTGTATATATTAGTTTGGGCCACCCTGTATATCGAATACGTATTTCGAAGGCTGTGCTTTCATCCTCAACGATAATAAAGTAGGAATATTCTAATACGAGTAATTATTAATTGAAGAAAAAAGGCTAAGTACAGTCCAACAGACAAATCTTGAGAACCGCTCCTCCTGCAAAAAATCACGTGGTCGTAATGTTAGCTAAGTTCATCAGTCAATGAGCGGCTGACTTATCCTCGTTGAACAGGCCTCTTATTTATCGTTTATATTTCATATGAAAATGCGCTTGGTTCAACACATGCTCAAGGAAAATGTCAAAAAAGAAAGTATTACGATTTTTCTGAGGAAAATTTATTTCGTATTGTGGCAAAAAAGGGCCAACAATTTAACAGTATTTCATTTTACAGCATCCTCGCTTAGAGGTTACATTTTACTCCAGCTAATTTCCATGGTAACACAGTGATCGACCATTCTCAATCACAATTAGAGAACTAAACACTCAAGACCCCTTAAAAATCTAACATCAAAATAAAAAATCAACACACCCGAATTCATTCCATTTCAACAAACTTTCAGAGATCTTATCCAATACTTCTAAACGATTCCGCTTCTTATAACACCCTTCACCAGTACTGCCCTTCACTCTCCCCTATTTATATTTGCATTGTTGGGCTCCGTCTTTCGTTCAAGGGGTTGAATTTAATTTCCCACAACATACACAAATACTGCCAACTTCTTGCGACACTCAAACATTTTTCCAGTACTGCATATGACACTGATCGGCCTCGGTGGCTCAGTGGTTGCGTGATAGCCTCTGATGCCCAAGTACGCGGGTTCGGTCCCGGCCGAGGACGACGAGAATTTTTTCAGGGGGGGAAATCCTGAGATCACGCATTTCCTTCGGAAGGGAAGTAAATCCGTTGGTCCCGTGTAGTCGTTTGCCGGCTGCACGTTAAAGAACCCTTGCGAGGCAAAATTTGCGGCCCCTATAACGCCGTCCTGAAATGGCCGTGGTAGTTAAAAAGGACGTTAATACCAAATAAACCAAACCAACCATATGACACTGACGATAAGACACCACAAAACATCTCTGACAACAACTCTTCACCATCTGATTCACCATTTCACCTTCAACCAACACCCACAAGGACTCTAGCATCTCCATTATAACTGTCAACGACACAGTCTCACCTACCATTCCCTCTGATTCACCGGTTAATTGCGCAAACAGTCCTCATCCCAATAATCCTTCCAATGTACGCACCCTTCTCGATCTTCCTTCTTCATCAACACTCTACCTACACCTACACCACTGTTAACTTAGCTTCTTCACAGAACACTACACCATATACACTCCCACTTACACTTAACAATTCTGACACTTCCGCCAGGCCGCACACAGTATACAATAGATAAACAACACACGCAGCACTGCCAAACAACGATCAACTCTGTTAATCACTCATATATGACTAACGGCCATTCATCATCCTTCTTTTCTTTGGCTCCCTATAACATTCTCCCTATCTTTAGTGATCACCGTTCCAGCATTTGTACCAGTCTCTTTCAGTCCATCATCCACCACGGCTCTCTGTCCTCTCTTAATCCCTCCAACATTAACGCTCTTCATACTTTTATTTTTTAAAAAAAAATTTACTTTCTTTACTCTAAAAAAATGCAAAAAATTTCAGAGATTGTCCTTACTTCCCTAAGAAATCTGATTTTCTCACTAATGTTTTATCCGCCTAGTTTCTGAATTCCCTGTCTAAAAACGATCCACCTCCCTTTACCAGTCCAAGCTCTTCCACTCTGTCACAACCGCTGTCATTAATCTTTCCACCACGAAATTTTTGTCCTTCAAAATTAAAACCTTATCCAAACACCATTGATCTTTTCGATATCATTTCCTCTTTTGACAACTTCAGTCCTATCCTCAGATCCCGTCGGTACATCTGCATGATTTCTCCCAATTCTACCCCCGCCAACAGCTCAAGCTTCCGTATTCCTTCTGACTGGACCTCTCCCCATGATTCAAACGATATCTGTAACATGGAAGCGTGATATTAATTAAACAGAACAGATGTAACTTAATAAAACACAGTTTATTGATTAAATTAAACTTGTAATTTAATCAGTATTTATAATGTTGAACACCTCGTCAGCAAAGGATAATAATAAACAAGATAAGTTAATAATTTCTTTTCTTCTTTTTATAATTTAACCATTGCTACTTGATAATAGTGGTAAAATCAACTATATACAACAATGTCTTCCGTGCATGTCTTCTTATTAGATCCTGGCCCGTATCAAATGCCTTTGTACGAACTCCTCGAATCGGCCCTGGTAATGCTGCAATGACGTAGCGAAGAGACGTTCCCGTCGAAGGCGTCGACCTGAATCCTGGTCATGTTCCTCTCCTCGATTGCAAGGACCGAATAGAAATAAGAAAATCCAAATCAGTTCATAAAATTGCCAAACTCTTCTGCTAAGGATCTAATAAATTTATTAATAGGACTCTCAATATGCAATATACGAGTTTTCCTTACGTAATTATCTAGATGAATTTACTTAGTAGATTAAATATAGCAATTAGTTTCTACTACTTAATATTTCAGCTCAAATATAAAACAAAGTCTTTAAGACAATTAATGTAGAGCTCCAGGCACACTAGCTCTTCCAACATAAAATTATTCCCTCCGACGAGAGCACTTCAATTAAGCAATTCGCGCTCTGAACGAAATACATGAACTGGACAAACTTTCCCATCGTAAATCCTTTGATTAGATATTTCGAGACTTTCAATTGTGCAATCCGGCTCTCTTTACCAAGACAGGGATAATCTAAAAAGTAGCTGCTTAAACAATTACCTAATAACCAAAATCCTAGCAACCTGTTACTTTTCTTCATTGAAGATTAGCATGCGATAACTCCGCCAAAGAAAGGAATCCTCCTACATTCGTTGCAATGTAGCCCTCCAATCCGTATGGAAAAATTCCCATTATCTTAGAAAAGTTCCACTTTCGTAATTCCGTGAACACTTCATCACAAAGTCTTGCTACTATATCACGTACGCAAGTTACATGACGGAATACGCACTGCGACACGCAAGGAAGCCACTCGGTAAAAATAAACGTAACTTCATAGATAATAGAGCTTAAATGTAGCTTGCCGTTTAAAGGATCTTGTACGCTTTCATAATACGAATGCGAACACGCAATTCTACCAAACTGCTCTACCACATATACGGGTAAAGCTTTTGTATTTGGCGTGGGAACTAAATAATTTAATACCGAGTTTTTCCCCTCGGAAGACAGTTTAATGACGTCAGAGCTCTCTGAAGAAAAAATACATAAAGGAGCACTTATCTGCAAATTCCTCGAATTTCCTTCTGATGCGGAAAAACGAGCTCCCGCTCGCTTAATTATTTCTTCAGCTCTACATGAGCCACCACTTGACTGCCATGAACCATAATCCGCTTCTCGAGGTAGACATCTGCCATGCCTTGCTTCCCGCTCAGTTCTCCTCGATCCTTTTTTCTCACCTTTCCACGTCACCTTCGCATCACCTGACCGCTTTCTCTGGGGATACTCATTCTCCGACGAGGGTGAACGCAGCTCCGTTAGAAACGATAAATTCCAATAATAACTTGTTGGGAATTTCTGCGTTCGTGACTCCATCCCTCAAATCACGTGACAATATCCTCTCCATCACTAACAATATTAAAAGACCTCCGTCTACAAGAACAGCAAGAAACCACTAATCCACATCAAAATTTTATTCGAACGGATGAGCATTTCGAATAAAATTTTGATGTGGATTAGTGGTTTCTTGCTATTCTTGTCGTTCCGTGTCCACAGTGTCTGGCTCTGTTTCTTCCTGTAGACATCCGTCTAACCTCACCATAGACGAATTTCTTTGCATCAAACGACTTAGCAGAAACCTGGACATAACAATAAAGCCTGCTGATAAAGGGGAGTTATTGTTGTTATGAACACCTCGGACTACTAACAAACAACTATCCGACCTCACGTCCTACTAACCCGTTCTACCTGAAACAAAATATTATTATCATTCAGCTTATCAGCTCTTCTCAAGTTGATATTAAAACACCGTCTTTTCATCCTTCCTAAATTTAGTTCCCCTGGTCGCTTTTACCTTCTTCCCAGTAGCCATAAATCTGATAATCCCGCCCGTCCGATCATCTCTTGCAATAACACCGTCTGTGAGTCGCTATCTGCCTACGTTGATCACAACCGTTGCAAGGGTATATCGAGAGTACCTCCAAAGAGAGGTTACAACCCATGTCGGAGAGCGAACGGGCCGCCCACGTCTTATTGATGCCAGAGGTGTTCGCCGGGTCACCTGTCTTGCAAATGCTGACCAAAGGGCAACGCGGGCCAAATCACCATTCGGTACAACCAGGGACGTCCCACAACAGTGTCCGTGACGACAATTCAGCGAACCTTGGCAGCTGCAGGCTTTGGGAGCAGGAGGCCACGACGGGTGCTACTCTTGACAGCTGCACATCGTCGACAACGCCTAGCCTGAGCCAACCAACATCGACATTAGACCGCTGAGGACTGGCGAAGGGTTGCCTGGTCCGACGAGTCACGGTTTCAGCTGTATTGGGCCGATGGTCGTATCCGTGTCTGTCACAGACCACACGAAGCCATGGACCCCGCTTGTTAGGTGGGGACCACTTAGGCAGGTGGAGGCTCCATACTGTACTGGGATGTTTTCTCCTGGCATGCAATGCGTCCATTGGTGCATCTAATACTTCATCCCCACTACCTGAACTAGCTTGAAGTAAACTAGTTTAGGTGTTATTTGAAAACAGTTTTAGATTAAACTAGTTTGGAGAGCTAAATATGCCTTCCGCACTTGAAATAGTTCGAACGAGTTAAAAACATGTGCTCAATGTCTCATGGTGTTGAAACGAGCAAAGAGGCATTCATTTCCCGAGCGTGAGCGATTTCGAAATTTCATCACTAGGTGTCCTTTCTCTATAAACAAGCAGAAAGCCAGCTATTCCAGTTATTCAATTGTATTATATGTGCTTTTGTAACCATGATAAATTCAAAAATAAATAAAAAAATATTATGTAATTTTTTTTTAATAAAGCACCACTGTGTCAAAAAATGCTATACAGCTGAATAAAGTTAAAATCTTTCGACGTTTCATGGTTCCCATCAGATTCGAATTTAAAATTCATTATTTCATATATAAATAAATTAATAAAAAAATACAGCTATGTAAATATTTTTAAAATAAATTATTTACTGTGTAAAAAAAATGCTACACGTGAAAGAAGGACATCTGGTGGCAGATTGGGGAAATCGCTCTCGCACGCATTTTAGCATTGAAACGGAGCAGCATGCTCAGGCCTTGTTAATCTCGAAGGCCTCGACGAGAGAGGCAAGGCCACAAGGCAAGGCGATCCAAAAAAAGAGCATCGCAAGGCCACAATTCCACGCGCGAAACTAGTTAAACTGTCTCAAGAAGGTTTGGGAAACTCGCTTAATTTGAGACAGTTTCTAACGCCTGAAACCGGTTTCGTTTAAACCAGTTGTGTACGCACTTGAAAATCGGAACTAGTTCGGCAATCTAAACTAGTTTGGAAATGCTAGTGCGGATGAGGTATAACACCCACTCTACGTGCTACTTTCTAAGTCGATCGGCTTGGGGACCACCTGCACCCCTTCAAGAACTGGTTTAACCTTGCGGGCGACGGCGTCTTCCAGCAAGATAAAGCGCCTACACACACGGTCCTTGTGAGACGGCAGTAGCTGAAGGAACATGCTATCGACTTCAAGACAATGATTTGGCCTCCACGTTCCCCAGATTGCAATCCCATTGAGCATTTGTGGGAGGTCATCGAACGATCTGTAAGGTCGTCACCAACACAACTGGTAAATGCAGCATAGTTATGGAATGCAGTGGAGGCGGCATGGCTTGCAGTGCCTGTGGATGTGGTCCGGGGATTGGTAGACTCTCTTCCATGACGGGTCGCCGCCGTTATCCGGGTCAGAGGGGGCCCATTATGTTATTAGGCAGGTGTGCCATGACTTTTGTTGAGTGAGTGTATTTAGGAAGGGCGAGATTTACGGAAGCTCAGCTTCAGGTTCAACTGGAATACAGTTCCAGTAGGTTGCTCGATTGTCAATTGTCCCATTATCACTTTCAGGATAATCTCTATTATTTGACAAAGGATAGCCTCTATTCGAAACGTCAGTTTTTTCAGGGTCTTACCACCCTGTGTTCAATTTTTATTTATTTTTTTATTCCAGGGTCTTGTTTTCTCGTCCTCCTTTTTTTTTTCTACATCCATCATATTGTAAAGTTTATAATATAAAGCCTTCGCTCACAAGGCGCAATTTTGTTTTCTAAAGATAATTAGTATATTACTTTTGAGTGTCGTCCTGTAGCGGAGGTACAATAGTCCGGTATCTATATCAGGAAAAAGCCGAGATGGTATAATGGGAGGGAATGTTTGAGAGGCCACACGAATATATCAAGTAAGTTACTACGCCAGTCGGCACAACCCGTATATACTTTCGGTGTTTTTGTGAGAAGGGATCCTTTGATGGAAGAGGCAAACACTGAGGGCACATTGAGCAGAACTTCGGTAGAAGCTCCAGGGAAGCATTCCACCAGAATGGTGTCAGCTAAGAGACCGTGATAGGAATCTAACCTGCGAACGTTTGCATTATACCTCAAGGAGGGCATTTTGAACAACTTTTGAAACGTCACAATTACTACCTTAGTAATGTTATATTCTGTGCTCTAAAATTTACAGCATGTATGCGAGGGTTGGAACTTTAATAGTGGCAACTATTTATTTAAAGCCGAAATAAAAGAGATATCTGGTTCGAAGTTTTACTTTCCTTCAATGTAGTCACCAGCATCGTGAATAAACCGTTTCCAGCGATGTGAAAGTCGTAGGATACCTTTAGCAGCACCTTTGGTGTTGATAGTTCGAATAGGGCGATCTATTGCCTGAGGAATCTCTGGAACAATTCGGAAGCGAATGCCGCGATGTGGTTCCTTCATGTTAGGATCAAGTCGAGGTCACAAGGGCTTCGTAGAAGGTTAATAATTTTCCGAACTATAGCACACAAATAGACCTTTGTGAGTCTCCATTTTCCTATATACAAGAAATAGCCTCAAACAATAAACATTAAACAATTTAAACTTTATATTACGTTAAACGAGCTAAAAAGACAGGGTATAACAAGGTTTTTTAAAACCTCATCGTCCCGTAATTTATTAGATTACCTGATATATCTTTTGTTCAAATGCACAGAAGTGGGACCGCTGTTCTAGTTGTTTGATTTTTTAATTGTTTTGATATAAATTAATTATGCAAAATACATCTGGCGTCATCTCTTCCTCTATAGATCTCAGATATTGGAATAATAACTGTAATGTCTACAGAAGCTTTAGAAAAAGATTTGTCGGATAGTGAATTCAACATCTTAAGCTTTCAAACATTTTCTCTAATCGCTTCTCGTCTTTTCTTCTCAATATTTATTTTATTGAAACACAATCTGCAGACTTTCTGCGCAGTTTATCTGCCATACGACAGATTTCTAAGCTGATGTGAGCATGTTACTAGCGTTTCTAACGCAATGAGGTATTTTATAGTTTTGTAAATAAGCGACAGAATGTCAACAATTTGGTTTGCCAAGTCCTCATTACCATGTTTGATTGCAGTACTTGTTGAAGTCAAAGCATTTTCTAATTTCCATCATCCTCCACAAAATCAATACCGAAGTCCAGGTTAATAGCCAACATAGCTTTTAAAAAGAACATATTCATTTTTGTTTTTTCATAGGGTGAAAACATTTCAGCCGTAACCCCAGGAACTAAATTGATTGTCTTAAGAATTCAGCATATTCTCTACGATAGCCTAAATGACAAAACAGCTAAATGTCGCGTGTGGAAATGAAAGGCGGTGCTTAAAAATGAAAATAAACAATTTGAAATATGAAAACTCATCATCTTCCGTCATCGTTTCCTTCTCTTCTCTTCGCTCGCCAGACCTGGCTCTGAACTAACCCTTTCTGGTCTCCTTAATCCTTTACATTGTGATGCTTGAGGGGGAATTCCTCTCGAAGAAGCTATCGCCGCTTCTTTTATGTGGATTCTGAACGTCTTTCTGCTTTGAATAAGGCACCTCAAAACTTCATTCTCAGAATTTAATTTGTCCGCCTCAGAGCTCCCATGAGCCTCTGGGACGGGGAAAATTTTCGTTTTCGCATCTCGTTCACATGACACATTCGCCCCTCATATTTCCAGCGAGTGTGACCAAGACTGCAAAGAATAAGCTTATTTTCGTTTAATATGGCAACTTAAGAAAGTCTTTGATTAAAAACTTTTGACACTCTTTGAGCTACTGAATTTCTATCAAGTACGAGAGTAGCTGCATAATTTTCGCATAATTTTGTGCCTGACTGCTTTTGTGTTTGAAAAGAATAAGATTAACAATTAGGGCTAAGAAATCCAGTTTGATTCTTATCGGTTTTTACTTTGTGACGCATTTTATGTTACCTTTTCTAAAATTCTCATTTGCCTTTTCTTTCCGCTACTGGCGTGCTTGAAGGGCAAATATAGTGCTCTCTTAGTGAGTAATCTTTATCATTAAGCACCGATTATAGTTTACTGTCACATGGATTTTTAACATTACTATTTTTTTATCTACCGCGATAGTTATTAGTTTTCTTAGTAATTCGTTCACTTTGCCAATAATTTATCCGATTATGGATACCCGTAAGCTTATTGCCAGCATTTGTAGCCTGTACTGAAAATTAATTTTCCCTACTAAATTATCAATATCATATTGTCGTCCTTGCTGATCCTCATTTAATCGCTTATGAACGCTCATTTGACTATTTGATCACCTTTCCTTATGTTTATGCTTAATACACATCTTGACGTGTTTGATTGTTTGAGGCTGGTTACTATGATTAACTTGCAATCAACCTGTTACCTTAGTGTTAAAAAAACGTTTAAATAAGGAACCAACTTTCGTAACCTTGGTTTCCTTATTTTCACTATTACTTTAACTAAAATTTTGATTCTTACTTAATTGCCTATTACAGAAGGTAGATTACGATCTATGGTAATGATTTGGAGGAGAAAGTTTACGAATAAAAGCCCCTTTCTTTACCATCGATCGTGTTCTACTTGGTGACCCTGGTTGCGGACAATTGTCCTGCACCATATCTTCCACTATAGAAGAGATGTCTGCAAAAAGATATTGGTCCATTTCTGTTTGCAGGCTATCCAGAGACCCTCAATGGTTGTTGGACGGCATCGAGCAAGAGCTCGTTTCAATAATCCAAATCCATAGGAATACATCGGGGATGCATCTAATGATTTGAGAGAGATTTATGAAAAAGAATAACGTGAATTCCAGTTTCATCTTCCAAATCCCACATAAATTGAACGGTCGAGTTAGACGTATGGCTGGAGGGTTTGTCTTGATGCAGCCAAACTTTGCTTTGGTTCTCTTCATCCTATGTGGGGATTTCAGCAAAGAATAGGAGCCAGATACTGTGGACGGACGTTAGAAGAAACACGAGGAAACCATTATTCCACTCGTATAATATTTAATAGGATGAATGCACATGAATAGCTAGTCCACTCTGATCGAAGCTTCCCTTGTATGCTGAAGAAGGCAGCTTGGCTGCCGAAATGTGCATTCATCCTATTAAATATTTTATGTGGAACAGTGGTTTCCTCGTGTTTCTTCTGGGGATTTCAGGAAATCAAAGATGGGGTGCCACAGGGTAGTGTTCTGAGGCCTACTCTATACCTCTTATATACTTGCAATATTTCTTATTCTAAAAATGTTACAGTTGCAACTTTTGCGGATGATACTCCCGTCTAGCTACTAGAAAATTTACGGAAGAATCAACAATGTAACTACAGTTTGCAGTTGCAAAAGATAATGACTGGACCGAAATGTTGAAAATAAAATTAAATGAGGATAAATCCATCCTAGTTATTTTTTTTCTAATTTAACAACAATCATGTCGTTTTAATTAGTAATAATAATAAATCCCATTTGCTAATACTGTTAAGTATGAACTTGGATGCAAAATTTAAGTATAAAGAGCGTATTAAAAAACATTCAAAAAGTCATTCAAAAAAATATAATATCAAATATAATAAAATGGTTTAGTTATTAGTCAGAAAATACCAGTTAACAATCAGTAATAAAACAAGAAATTAATCCTCCCGAGGAAGGCATAGGAAAGTAGCGGAAGTCCTGAGATCATCTATCTTTTATCTCACTTTTTAACCCCCTCTCCCCAATTTGTTTAATCGAAAATTGATTTTCTCGAAAGTAGTATTTAGTAAGCTCTATCTTCTATCGTTTCTCATCATTTCCGATCGAATGATATATAGACTAAGTAACTGCCATCCCCACAACTCCGACCCCCATTGGGAAAATTAAGCCCAATCTTCATAATAACGTAGATTTTGCTTAGAGGAATCTGCATGCTGAATTTCACTCCCTTATATGCATAAATACATGTAGACCTTTTGATCCCCTCTAATTTCCACCCGAATCTCCGACCCCAATGGGCTAATTAAAACCAAACTAAATAGTGAAGGTGCACATGCCCATAGTAAGCTACATTCCGAATTTCAACCTTTCACCTCAAAAAATGCGGAAATTATGAAGGGGACGGCTGGATAGATGGACATTGTGAAACCTATAAGTAGCTCCATTCTTCCACCACTTAAAAGAAATTAAGCCTCCCGATTAAGATATAGGAAAGTAGCGGAACCCTTGAGTTCATCGATTTTCATCCTTTCATTTGCACTTTTATCAAAAAATTAATTTTCCCGAACTTAGTATTTAGAAAATATAAAGGAACCCTATCTTCTTTCCTTTCTCATCATTTTCGATCGAATGATATATCACACGTAATCTGTTGCCATAGTTCTAAAGACCAAGTGAATGCAACCCTCACAAATCCCCCCACTGAGGCAATTTGGCCCAAACTTCATAGGAATGTAGGTTTCCTTATAGGATATGCATATCGAATTTTACTCCTGTACTTACCTATATACCTCATCGATCTCCCCTTGGTCCCCTTTAACTCCCAAGCTTCATAGGAATGTAGATTTTGCCTTGGTCCCCTTTAACTCCCACCCCCGTAATTCCGACCCCATTGGGCCAATAAAAACCCAACTAAATAGTAAAGATACTCATGCCAATAGTAAGCTACATTCCGAATTTCAACCTTCTATCTCAAAAAATGCAGAAATTATGAAGGAGAAGGAGGGACAGACGGACCTTGTGAAACTAATAAGCATCTCCGCTACTTAATAATTATATATAAGCAATGATAAAACCAATTTGGGGATGTGGCAAAAAATATAACATTAAAATCAATCGAAGATGTCAAAACAAAATCCTGTGAGGAATTGTCAATGCTCCATGATACTTCAGAGACAGAGACAATTCATAACGATCTAAAGTTAGTTTCTGTGGAAGACAAGAGCGCGACGTCATGAATAGAGACTACGAGTGAGTGTAAACACTGAGGTTAATTAGTTCCTATTATTGATAAGATAATAAAATCCTGCAAATATTCCAAGAAGGAGCTTTAGCTGTGGCACAGAATTAATTTAATTTTAATAAACAGAAAGTAATATTTTATTCATTGTTGAATCTTCGCTACGAATAGATTGTTATATCTACATGAAATATCTTGATGCTTTTAACGGTCATTGCTAGAGCATGTGTAATTTACTTGAAGGGGTTCATGAAAGAACCTGAAAAGTTGATACAACTAAGCTAAGACCATCATATTGTCGAAAACAAAATTTGAAACAGTTAAACCTTTTCAAATTATCGTGCACACTGCGGACGGTCGGATGGACAGATAAATGTAAAGATTCTTATGAATAGTTTTTATCTAAAAGTTCAAACAGGGAGATTTCAAAAAAAACAAAATCTCATTATCTTGTAACTTTTCTTTAATTGAGTTAGGGAAAGCATCGGCTAACCCTAGTTTAAAGAAGGTGACAATAAATTATGGAAAATCATTGTTTACAAATTTTTTAATCCAAAAAACGAAAAATAAAGCAATTGACAACTAATAAATAGAACATGATCCCTTCGTAATAACATATTCATTCATTTCGAAGTGGGCTCCTTTGGCGGGGATACAAGCCCCAAAAGTGTCTTGAAATTTTCAGCAATGGGCCGCAAGTTGTCGGGCGACAATCGGTCCCATTCCTGGCGCAGGTACTTCTTCAGCGACTCCAACCTGTTGTTGCGTTTAGCACAGGTCCTGGCTTCCAAGATCGACCATACTCTATAATCCATCGGATTGAGATCCGGCGAGTAGGGCGGCCACTGCTGAGACGTGATGAAATCCGGAAAATGGGTCTTGCACCACTCCTGCGTTATTTTCGCTCTGTGAGCTGGTGCAGAGTCTTGTTGAAAGATTCAATCCGCATTGCCGAAATGCTACCGAGCTCAAGGAAGTACCCCAGCCTCGAGAATGTCACGACGGTAAACTTGTTGGTTGATTTTGACTTCTGGGTCCACGAAAACGAGGGGTGTCTTGCCACTGGCGCAAATTCCGTCCCAGACCATCACGGACTGCGGATTTTGGCGCCGTTCGATGACTGCAGAGGTGCCTCTGCTGACCACACTCTGTCGTTTTGGTGATTGTGTGCCTGCTCCACAGTGAAGAGCTTCTCGTCTGTGAAGAGGATGCGCTTCAATTTTTCAACTGCGGCCCGACGCTTGAGTTGGCGGCATCTGTGGAGCCGTACGCGCTTGTTTTCGACTGTGAGGAGCTGGACTTTTTGGAGCTTGTAGAGCTTGAGTTTGAATTCCTCTGTTGCCATTCCTCATTGAGACCCTCGGATTTCGCTGGACTCGCTTTTTGATGATTTTCCGGTTCCTGGACGGGTTGATGATACGCTTTCTTCCTCTTCTTGGACGGTCGCTTTCTATGCCAAGCTCTTTGAACCATTTGACTGCTTTTGAGACGACGTCTCTGCCAACATTAAGCAAACGAACAATTTCACATTGACGCTTTCCTTGACGAAACAGCTCCAAAATTGCACTGCGTTTAGTTGACATTCAAAACACACATCAATTAACTCATAATAAGTTGAAACACGGACGACTTGCCCAAGAACATGCAGTGATTGCAATGAATTAAACATTATTTGGTGGCGTTTTAATATATTCGCGCTTGGACGCGTCCATTTCTGTTGCCATAATTTATTGTCACCCTGTATTTCAAATACATGTATAGATGTTGTTAAGTTAAAATTTCTGGTTAGCGTGTATGACTAAGTTCGGGACAGGTTAACCTTGCAATAAAGAAATGAAGATGGGTGAGTAGTAAGAAACACTTGATCTGAAGATAGGACAATTGCTTGCTATAGAATTACTTGGATACTATTCACGTAATCTTGAGTAAATATTTAAAATTAATTGCTTCATTTCACTTGTTGAAGGTGTGTGATTTGAATAGCGACGGCGTAGAAACCGGCATGATAGTCATGATAGGATTATTATTATTATTATTATTATTATTATTATTATTATTAGGCATTCACACTAGAGTAAAATAAAATATTGTTCCGAAACTGTGTCTACGCATGCGTTATTAAAAAAAGAAAAGTGATGTATTTCATTTGTAAAATATGAAGAGTAAATAATTTTAATCGTGTATATTTACTACATAATTATATTAAAAAATTGCTACGAGCAATATTTCAGCCGCGCATGCACATAACCTTCTGGCTACCTTTAACTTCTTCCTTCATTGCAAGGTTAACCTCTACCGAACTATACTTACAGTTATAATTTTTAAAAAATGGTTGTTTGCAGTACTTGTTTAAGTCAGGGCATTATCTAATTTTCTACCTCATCCAAAAAATCAGTATCCAATTCTAGGTTAACAGCCAAACACAGCTTCTTAAAAGGATCTATTCACCTTATTTTTTCACATGGATAATATACATGTACACTATTTACCCAAAAGTAATCGGACACTTTCGATTTTAGACATTTTGTCGAATATTTAGAAAAATACTTGACGAATTATCCTGAAACTTCAGGGGTGTAAAGAGCATGTTATACCTCATATACTTCAACGAAGGTTCCCCCCCCCTGTCTTATCAAATAGAGGTCTAGCAATAAAGTGAACCAAAACAATATGTGAAAAATAATGATTGAAATGCATCTTAGCTGTAGTACATGCTTATGAGGCTGATTTTACTTATCTGTGTTCATTTGTATGAAAATAGCACTTATATTCATAGAGATGTAAAAGTTTCTTTTAAAAAATCGAAATGTTTTCATAAGTTTTTTGTTTATAACACGCAGGGTTTTCAACCCAATTCAATGCCATTATCAGGAACTGGACAAATTACAGTACAGACAACACCCTGCAATCAGAATATAAAAATATTAAATATTTGATGAAATATGATCATTTTTACTAAATAATGTTTAACTGCCCATGCGCAAGCGTTACCAACTTGTCTTTTGCATAATTTATCATCCAAATATATAGAGCTACTCTTATAAAAAGCCCAAGCAAATATCGTGGAAATTCAGAAAGATATCGTCGATAGAATGAGTTGAATTTAAGTTGCCTGAAAAATAAACAAAGCGATAAGGGGCTTTCTCCAAACTTTTATTTTGGATCGGACATCTGTATCAATTGTTTCTTCTTACGCTGATTTGAAATCAATATGAAGTCAATACTTCTTCATTTCAGCGTAAGGAGAAAAAGTTGATACTGGTGTCCGTTCCAAAAATGAAAATTTGGAGAAAACCCCCTTGTCGTTTTGTTTATTTTTGAGAGCAACTGAAATTCAACTCATTCTCTCAACGATATCTTTCTGAATTTTCAAGATATTTGCTTGGGGTTTTTATATAACTAGCTCTATACATTTGGCTAATAAATTATGCAGAAGACAATTTTGTTACGATCGCGCATGCGCAGTTAAACATTATTTAGTAAAAATGCTCATATTTCATTAAATATTTAATATTTTTATATTCTGATTGCAAGGTATTGTCTCTACTGTAGTTTCTCAAGTTTCCTGAAAATGGGATTGCATTAGGTTGAAAACCCTGCATGTTATAAACAAAAAAAAACTTACCAAAGCATTTTGATTCTTTTTAAAGAAACCTTAATATCTATATGTGTTATTTTCATACAAATGAACACAGATAAGTAAAAGAAGCATCATAAACATTATTTTTTACAGGGTAATCCCAAACATTATTATTTTTGTTCAATTCGTTACTGGTCCCCTATTTACCTTCAAGACATAACCTTCGCTGAAATATATGAGGTGTAACATGCTCTTTACTCCCCTGAAGTTTCAGGATAATTCGTCAAGTATTTTTCTAAATATTCGACAAAACGTCTAAAATCGAAAGTGGCCGATTATTTTTGGATAGATAGTGTATTTCAACTCGTAACTCCAGGAAGTAAATCGATTGTTTTAAATCCAATTTTTCAGCATGTTCTATACATCCCTTTAGGCCTTCTCGACTCAAATTGCTTCTGGCTTGCCTTTCTTGTCCCTGAACTACTTTGACCAAGTCATTTTCAAGTCATCTATGTTTGTTACTGACCCTCGTAAAAAAGTAATTGTTTCCTCTGATCATGAGAATAATTTGCGAACACTCAAAGTATTATTGCGAATACAGCTAGATGAGTTTTACCGTTATTGCTTGTTTTGTTAGCGTAAAGTGAGAATTTTATGTCGATTGGCTCTATTTAGTCTTGAATTGAGCTGTTCAACTTCAAACATGGACTTCTCGTTATGCTGGAAACGGCGTCTACGAGCGTGGTCTTAATACATGCGAAGAGAGAGAACTCGCTGGATGTCAGGCCCCTGAGATCATGTCTTTTGCGGAGGCGTCGAACATGGCCGTTGAACGTCCCTCCCCCTTGTAATCCTAAAAAGACGCTAAATATGACTTGTCCGGATGACGGCTGGGTCCGCGTTTACTTCGGAGCCAGGGACTGGAGTGATCTTTGTTTTAGGGTCTTAGTGTATTGTCACGAGCGAAAAATAAGACAAGATTGATAGAAGAAAATTAGAAACGTAAAACAGTTAAATTTACCAAATAATGAGAAATTAAATAAAAATACAAGCTGTTTTTAATTCACAACAACAAATATTAGCACTTGAATTGACAGTTAGTGTTTTAGATATTGTCACTTGATATAAGTAGAATTGACTAGTGGTCTAGGAAGAAAGATGGACTACGAGTTCATCTCCTGAGGGTTGGCACTGATGAGGCGATGTTGAATCAGCTAAAGTCATACACTATCGTTTAATTAATTTATTGAATTGCCATGTACAACTAAAAAGATAAAAATACGAGTAAAATTATCACACGTAATAAAATATATCAGGTTGCAAATAATAAATATGACTGTTGTCGGTATGAAATATTGTGAATGCCTTAAGACCTCAACAGAAAGCACCTGTGATGTGGCCTGCAGAATTAATCTCCAGTGGGTCACAATTAAAAAGACTGATATCATGGTAAGTATCTAAGATAAATTATACCCTGATAGGTAAAATCTAAGATGATAAACTGGGTGAACAGGTAAGGGATAAGTAGTCTTTGCAGGTAGAGTAGTTTAAGAGATCGTTACTGTCAAAATGGTTTTATTGAACGAGCGATGTGCTTCCGAGCCTTCAATAGAGACTGTCCCGGGAGGAGAGGTGAATATTTCGTGTGGGTCTAGAATGAGCTATTTTAAGTCAAACTTTTATATAAACATGTAGTCTTTTAATAATGGTTTCTTAGATACAGCTATTGGATAAGTATCGAATAATTTAAAGCAAATAAGTAACTGTTGCGCTGCATGTTGATTTTATTATTCACGTTGTATATTTATGTTAACGTGAGAGGAATATTCCTCTGGCTACACGAATAACAACGTATTTTCTGCACGACGGAGCATCTGCTCATACATGTGGGAGAATATTTAAATGCAGTGTTTCCTAATCGCTGGATTGTTCGCGGTGAAACAGTTAGTTGGCCACCGAGATCACCCGGCTTAACTCTCTTGGATTTCTGCTTGGGGTTGATTTAAGTGTAAGGTTTATGAAATTATAGTCAATACACGAGACGCGCTTACTTTACATATATGCTGTGTTACGTACCGTTTTTTTTTCCCGGATTAGTCACTCGTGGATTTATTAGTAATTTTAACCCCTTTTGAATTGTCTTTATGTTTTATTTTTGGACGCTTGGTTTTTGTTTTTTTTGGGTACCGATGTTTGAGCTCGCGTTAAGCTTCCCTCTCCTTCGTTGTGCGTTTCGCGTATGTTGTTGAAACCGATCTTCCTGTTCTTTTCTCGCGGGGTTTTTTGGGTCCGATTTGGAGTTGAGCGGTGAAAGTCAGTTGTTCCGGGCAATTGCTAAGTTTTTTTTGACACTTCTAGTTTATTGTAATGGAGGTTACTGTGTTCCCCCTCCTTATCTATTTTATAAAGGGTTCACATGACGCGCTCTGTTCGCGTTGGTTAATGTTATTTTTTTGTCTCAGTTGGGTGGTGCTTATTTTAGTTAACTTTTCCTCGCGTTTGGGTTTTTTTTCTCTCCTTGATAATTTATTTAATTACTTGTCTCGAATACCGATCTGTTCGGACCAATGTGTAATTTACGCTATTTTTTTATACTTTTTCCTATTTACAATCGAATTATTTACGCGGTTGAAGGAACTGTTAATTTTTGCTACCCTGTGAGTTAAACTAGTTAAGTGTCTTATCTAGCTTTGTCTTCGACGTGACATTTTTGACGTTTCATGTTTGTTCAACAGTCGGCCCTTAGTATTTATAGGCTTGTTGTACTGCCTTTATCTGCTAATTCTCTCGGTCTTGAGAAGTAAGTAAAGATCTTATAAAAATTTTTTTTATATATAATTACGATTTGAATCCATACCCTTTTTGATGGAAGGAATGTTGGATTTACGGTTTACTAGCTTTGTTTGTATAAATAAATTTTTTTTTTTAGATTTCTCCGGAAACTAAATTTTTTTTTATTGTTTCAAAAGTCGTTCCCTCAGAAAAGCTGAATGTATGTTTTCTAGTAGTATTGTTGGAAGTGCGTGCGCGCTTTCTTTTCCCTCCGCATTTTTTTTCGTGCAATTATTGTTTTGCTTACTACTTTGTTATCGGAGGCTTGTCTTCTTAAAGCGTCACGCTGCGCCTTTTTCCTAGAGCGCGAGTTTCGTGTCTCGTGTCCTCATGTCATTTAAATAATTTTTTGAATTTTTTTTTTTAGAAAAAAATGAAAAAGATTTGGAGTTGGAGTCAGTCTAGATGCGGCTTTCTTTCCAGATGGTCGACGAGAGTTCTTGAGCACCTTTAGACTTCATCGTTTAAACGAAAAGAATGTACTTGGATCTCGACATGATCACATTGATCATGATGGTATAAGCTTTCGCTTAAACTTGGTCGTCTCATCAAAGTTATGGATACGCAACTTGAAGAGACATAGTTCCTTTTTCTCGGCTTTCGTTGCCGAGTTTCTTCTCATTACTATCGTTTGGAGTTTTCGGTATGAGCTTGAAGTACACCTTTTCTTGAAGTCGTCATGTTACTGTGACTTAGTCCGTCGTCTGTCCAGCTTATGGTATTTCTGCTCTTCATCATGGCGATTGGGAGTGAAAAGCCTCTTGTGTTGGACAATCTACTGTACTCGGTGGCCCGTTTTTCTGTTATCCGTTTCAGCTTTACGTTTTAGGCTGGTTGATTTTCAATTTTGCAAACTCATCGTACTTCTGTGAATTACTTTATGATTCAGGTGACTTCTAACCATGTCTGTTTTATCTTTTGATTTTAAGAACATTTTTTTTGTCATTCCTTACTGTCTCGGACTCAAGTTTCGAATTTTTACTTTTGTGTTTAGTTTAAGAAAAGAAAATCACCTTTTTTCTTTTTTTTATTGCTGTATCCTGTCTGTATTTAAATTTATGCTTGGCTTTCTCTCTGTTATCATTCTTTTTTTTTAGTTTAATTTAATTTTTTTTCTCTTGTATTTAATTTTTTTTTTTGCTTTTCAGGACCTTGCTCTTGTTGACGTCTCCGTTTTTCCCTCTCCAATGTAACCTTTCGTTCTTCGTGTGCCTTTTCCTTGTTCGTCTCCTTCGTCTGGTTATTATTTGTCGTAGCTCATTGTCTTTCGTGTATTACTGTTTAATTAGATTGTATTTTTTTTCTTGTTTTGTTTTTAGGTATTGTTAGGAGGAGGTTCCTATTTTTGTTTCTTTTCACCAACTTTTTTATTTTTGTTTCCTGTCTATCTTTACGGAAGTATTAATTATTAATTTTTTATTTTTTTTTATTGTTTTGTATTTCTTAATTTTTTTTCTTTTAAACTTTTTTTTATTTCCAATATTTATTTATCTGACTATGCCTAAAGTCTTGCTTTTCCAGTTTATGTGGCCTTCCCCTTAGCCGCGGATTTCTCAAGACGGTTAGTAGTTATCTTTTTTTTTCGTCTTGTGCCCTGTTTCCATCGCTCTCCTCAGTATTCCGTTTGAAGTCGTCAAGTTTGCTCTTCAGCATGGTTGTCGTCCGAGTGTATTTTCTTCCCTGTTCTGCTTTGTGCTTCCAGACTTCACCGTTTCGGCTGAGCTTCTAATTCCTTTCGTTATGCTAATTTGTACTTTCCACAAGACTTTATTTTGTATTTACCTTCCTCCCTTAGTCAACCTTTATTGATCAATTTCCATAAGATTTTTTTGATGTAATAAAGGAAAATATTTATTTGGATTTTAATCTTTTTTTTTTTCAACTATTCTTGGGTTAAGTCTTACGGGTAATTAAGTGGGATTATATTAACGAGTTGGTTTGTTTATTTTTTTTGTCCCCTGTCGTACCTTACTTAGTGGATCGTTTTCTGATTCTTTAAGTATGTGGTTACGGTTTTTTTGTTATTGGGAATTGGGTTTTTATTCCCCTATCGCTAACTTTTCTTTAAGAGATTAAGGGAGGGTAGTTCTTTTTATCCTTTAATTTTGGTTTTTTCTCCTTTTGTTTTGGCTGTACGTGTGGGTAATCCAAGAGTACCTTTACTAGCTGTTAACCAAATAAGAATATCTGAATATACAGTAGTGCTCAAAAGTATACGACCAACAATGTTTTTACTTATAACTTTTTCTATTTATGGATTAGCATAATATTTTTCCATTCGCTGGTGCGGGAAGAACAAAATTACGATTGGTTAGGACCTTTATTTAAATTTGTTTGATTTTAGTCCACTCATAAATAAGCGCCCAGGAGATTATTTTTCATTCGTCGCTCAATGAAAGGTTTCTATCTTGCATACGTTGTTTCCTCGACGTTCGAAAATTTGTTGTGATAAAGTTATTTGAATGTTAATGCAGTTAAATGAAAACCATTTTAGAAACTTCATAATTTTAATTTCAAATAGCTGTATATCAGAAGCCATTACTAAAAGACTATGTTTATATACAGGTTTTGATTACAATAACTCATCCTATACCTAAACGAGATATCGACTTTTCCTCCCGGAACATCCTGTATAATTTAAATATTCACACATACCTTTTATTAATACATTTTGTTTAGATAACTGACGTTTAAAGATATCAAAATTGACAGGACAACAATTTACAAACACTAACCAGATTCAATCACTTCGTTTACGCATGTCCATATAGTTATTGAATAAATGAATAACTTGAAAATACATAATAGCGTTCAATAACAACATTTTATTATAATTTTAGTGAACTTTAACTAATACCAGAGAAATAAATTATCTTTTAATTTTTTATTAAGAAGATTGCTTATTTAATGATATGTGGAATAGAAAAACCAGAAAAAGAAATAAAAAAACTCTCTAATCCACAGAATAGTAATTCTAAAAAACAACATATAAATTTTTTCAAGGAAGTGTATAGAAGATTGTTAGAGATCTATGGTAACAATTCACAAAGAGCTAGAAAATGTGGAAAACCCCTTTCACCATCTTCAGTTGCATTCAGTCTGGTAACTATGTATCGCTGCTATTGCCCTGCATCACAACTTCTACTATAGCAGCTTGAACGCAGAACACCAAAACAATTCGTAACCACTCCAGTTGATACGCTTTCCAAAGACACTCCACTGTTCGCGGTCGTCTCTTTGAGAGGGCCGTGTAAGTAGGTCAACGCCACAAAAATCCATAGGCGATGCATCCAGAGACTTAAGATGTATGTCGCTGAATGGAATGGAGCGGATTCCGGCATCTTCTTGCATGCGTTCAGGAACAGGCGAGCTGACGCTGCGATGTAACACGACAGCTTGTCTTGTTGCAGCCATATCTTGTTTACCTCTGTACCGTACAAACGGATAAATAAGGGGGTTAGAACGTTAGTCTCATATTACATGGTGTTGACTTTGGCCTTTGACTCAACTCTGTGTAAAGTTAATTTGCCGTTGGAGCTGTATCCCGCCACGATCTTGAATCATTTTGAAAATGTTTCCTTGCATTGAAGGTACAATTTTCTGAATTCCTTAGAACCCCTTGAGCGGTAAAAAATGGCTCGGCTCTTGTTGCAGTCGCTTAAATAAACATACACTTCATCTAGTTTGGCCACGTATCAGATATTTCCACTTTTCTTCCGCCAGTTGGTCCGTCGCTCTTTGTTTGTCGCTCTTGAGCATGGCGCGGCAAAAACTTATGAACGTGGCTCTTGTGTCGCTTCTTCAGTTGTAAATCACCTTGTGTAAATTTACCGAGTACACATATGTCCCAATCTTCTGTGTAATGGCTTGTTGTGATGTAGCCCTCCCAATACCCGTCAATTTTCGGTCAATGTTTTGAGCTCGCTATTCAAATACAACTTCTATACCTGCTCTAACAATACTCCACGTGGATAGCTCACGTGAAAGGAACGCACGTGCCACATTAAATATGCTAATTATTATAACAGATCTCTAACAAACCTCTTAACAGTGAAAATGTATCTCACATATTTTATAAATTTAAAGCTTAAGCTTCTTTTCTTTTAAGTTTCTTTAATAATAATTACTGCAGAAAAATAATCAAAATTAATAACAAATTTCCCCAAACATGTTTCTTGAGGGGGATTCCTAGGATTGGGTGTTAAACATGAAAGTTAGCACAATCCTAGAGCATACTGTGTTTTTCGTTTCTTTCAAATATCACATGAGGACAAGAGTTCCTTTTACACTCAAATGCTCTATTACCAGAAATTAAATTAAGACTAAAACTTAAGAAAGGTAAAGAAGTTAACAGAAATTAAATTATAATAAACTCATCTTTCCTGACAACATCGTTAAATGCAGTCATCATGGAGCTACTTTGACTTTGTTTGAAGTAAACGCCGTAAGAACGGTCAGTGCCGTACCCAGAAAGATTTTTCGGGGGGGGGGTTG
>JAHWFO010059745.1:451191-482802 GCA_023313115.1 Rhysida immarginata
AATTATGTTGAAAAAAAAATCGGTTATCGACTTTTGCAAACAACTTGTAATAAGTTTCTTGTTCAAGTAATTTATAAAAATCGATTAATAATTCTTCTGAGCATCATTCTGTGACAATATGTATGCTCTTAGATCTACTAGACCCCCATGTGCACGCTTTAAAGATGGCGTTGGCTCAAGTAAAGCCTCTTCATCTTCACTTTCATCGGCATTGTAAATATTTTCGGGGGAATAATTTTCTATTAATTTTGGTAGAACTCTTTCAAAAGATTCAAAGGACAGAGTTCAGGGTTTATGTAGCAGTTACTGATTAATGGCGGTGTGTTGTTCACTTACGCTTATGAGAGCGTTCCAATTAGAAGAGAGCTCGGCTTATAAGGGTCGTGCATAACTCGGATGCTAACATCCAAGATAGAGACAATGAAGGATGAATTGTTACCCGGACCCCGATGATCATGTGACTTTTGATTGCCCTGGCCTGTCTCTCGTTGGCCTCGCATCTTGCTATATGAAATCATCATCTTCATAGTGATCTGCTACAGTTTTCAACACTAATAAACACAATCAAAAATCTCAGATACAGTGGCGGCCAAAAGTTTAGAATCGCACGTTAAGCTGTCGGTCCCGGCTGCTGTGGACATCTTATAGCAGTCGTTAACTAACATAGGAAAGCAACGGCAGATCATCTATGCAATAAATTGCCTAGAATGCTGGACCTGTCGAAGGACAGAACACTCATTTATTATAACTCACTCCTTAATACATTTGCAGTTCATATATTCTCACACCATTTCTTCATTTGGAAAATATATTGAAGAAAGTGGGCATTCAGGTTTGAATTTTTAACCATTTTTTTTCTCCAGACCTTGCTTCCAATGAAAAATCGAGATTCATTTGTAGACGTAACACATTTCTAAGTGTCTTCACTCCAATCTTTGTTGGGTGTTTTTCTTTTAATATGTCCTCGCTTTTACTTTTCTCTAAGGAGGGCTTTTCTTGGCTTTACTGAATACGTAACCTTTTTCTCGGAGTCGAGAAATAGCTGTTTTGTCTGAGGTTTCAGTAATTTCTACTCACAAGTAAGCTCGGATGAAGAGGCAAATCAATTTATTTTTGTCAATATCAATCATTTTTCTATCTCGTCTCAATGTTTTTGCACGTGGACGATCATTTAGATTTTTTTAAACATCTCCATTTACATGAAATTTAGAAATCACTTGAAAACATTTTTCTTGAGAACAGTTTAATAAATGACACTTTCATTTTTCTTTTTATCATCCTTATAAAGATGAATTATCAAACTTTTATTTTCCTCACCAAGCTCACTGGTTCTGACCATCCCTCTACAGAAAAATATTTGACAACAAGCATACAACTTAAAACGCATAATTAGCAGAGAAGTTAGTACCTTTACATTTCTTTATTGCTATATACTGTAATTTACATTATTCTAAATTTTGTGTCTTCAAATTCAGTCTATTCCATACATTTCTCCATGCTTGGCTTAAAGTAATATTAAAATACTTTTTTCCTAATAATTAAATAGAGATTAGAAGATACTATCTGTATTTGTTTTTGATTCAATAATTTATTCAATTTACTGAAGTTGCTATAGTAAAACTATCCTTTTAAAATTAACAACTGAAACATAACACCGATAATTGCAAAATCAATATTCCATACTTTTGTCTGAGGGTTGTATCTACTATCAAGGGAACATCCGAAACTGTATGTCACAGTTTCAAACCAAATTGAAATATTTTATTCACCATAATAACCCATTGATTTTTTTCCAAAATAAGAAATAGCACTATTTTGTTTCTTTTAAAATAAACCGTGAAAGCGAAAGAATTCTTTGTTTGCGCGCACATAGGCATACGAAGACACCATTGTTACGTCCATAGGTGAAGCGGTGTGAGCATTTATACAGCTGTCAACGCTTAACGGAACTTTTGTCCTCCACCATTCAACAATGCTCACGAATACACTTTACATGAAAGCAATGAAACTTTTTCCTACGAAGGAACAGCAGACGACAATGCGGAAGTTGCATGAAATTTCTTTTTTAAAAAGAAGGCCGGCTTTATATAGATTTCGGTATGCTGAATATGAAAATCGGCATTAAAAATCTTAAAAGTATTAAAAAAACTATCAAAATTAACTTAAAAATGCAAAACCACGCCCCCAAACTAAAACGACGTGTGACGTCACACGCCATTGAAACACTCGCCTTTGTAGATCACCACTGCCACTGCGCATGCGCGGAAAGGGGATAGCTCCTAAATGGCATCTTGTTTAGCGATACCGCTATTTCTTCGGGAATTTTAATGCATAATTAAACCATCCAATAACAAATTGATACTACACAAGTCAAACAGGTTGTTTAAAAACGAGTCCTTCTATTACTTATTTTCATGTCTATATTTCTCCTTGCGGAATTCAGGATTATAGTCGATAATCACCGAAACAAAGATAAGATGTATACATCCATGGGTAAATAATACACTTGAACAGGTGATCGAAACCGGGCGAAATTTAAAGTTTAATCGGATCAAAGTTCTGCTACGTCTAAAGAATCAGACGAAAAAACTAATTGTATCCCATGTGCTTTTGTCCATTCCTTCTTCGGCTAACTCAAAATCGAAGAATAAACATACGAGTACGAGGTCATGGAAACCAACGTTAATTTCGTACCGAGTATCGCTCCTCAATACTTTCATCTATTTTTTTTTTCTTCTCACGCGATGTTTTGGTGCCCTTATAAATGCTTTATTAAGTCTTATTATATTGGTGTTTGCATACATGGGAATGAAATAATAATTGTAAGCATACATGTTTATTACAGACAGATCATAAATATAGATGTTAGGCATCTAACATCTATCGCTATGCAGACAGATCATAAAAAGCAGCGAAAGAGATAGGCATGGTTTCCGGTTTCATGGCGCGTGACGTCACATCACTCTTGAGCTATGACGTAGCGTTTTTTGGGGTGTCAACTTTAATAATTTAAAAAAAAAAGAACTACGCACAATTAGAAAAAAGAATACCCATACCGGTATATTAGTGATCTAAACTATCGAAAAAATTTTTTTAAAATTTTCATGCAACTTCCCTATTGAATGGATTCTGAAGTTTCTAAAAAACCTTTTATTTAAAAAAAATAAATAAATAAAATTAGCTGTGTCATCCAATCAAAAAATCTGTATACTAATTAATAACCATATCCTTATTTAATATTTATTAATTTTAGAAGGACTTTTGCAAGGGAGCATCGTAACATTTTGCTTCGGTAATCTTCGTAAATTTTCATGTATTCGCGAGTGAAACGAGAGCAGGACTGCTGAACTAATAGGGGATTCGAGAATGGTAAACCAACATGGATATAATGCGTTTGTGAAGGTGTAGGTATCCTGGTGCCTTATAATTTTAAATAAAAAATATTTATGAATGGATGTTCACTTCATCTTATAAATTATTTCGATCCGTAATGGCTGTAGCTCAGTTCTTTGGCGACCGCCGTTAACGATTTCGCTTCTCCATTCGCTTCATGTTTGTTTTGTTTCCTTCTCTTCCATTCCGGTTGGAACAAAGCGCTACCGCCACCGCTTCCAGTGTATGCTTGCGGGCAAATAAAAAGTTCGGTTTTATTTTGTGGCGCACTTAAGAAAAATAAAACAGTGCAATTTATTATTTACTAAGGGCAATCAGTAGCTACAGGTGAATAAAACATTTCAATTTGATTCGGATGAATCCCTTGTAGGGGAGAATTGCCTAGTTGGGATGTTTTCTAGAAAATATTCTTTTACAGCAATACAGTATTGGTTTCGAAACTGCAGTCCGAAGCAGAGAATCATGAGAAGGTTTCTAGATGCAACAAATAAATAAATATTTTATATAGTACATAAACCTTTTATTTATTTATCAATGGACGAGTCTACAGAATCATGTACACCGATGATACTGCATAAGTGAAGTAAGAAATATAAGCACGAGTATCGAGTCTCTCGATTTGTCGCGTAAACAGAGGGACTACACTTAACGGTGAGTCTCCTTACTAGCGTCTGTGCTCACAATCGAATGTGGGATAACAAACACGACACCTGCAAGCTTTTCGCAGTATCTAAAATCATAAAACGTGTGTATTTTGTATGACAAGAAATTAAAATTATTGTATCATCGTAATGATTATTGCATCAACCGTAACGCGTTTTTGGGTCGGAACATTATTGTTAACCATAAAGAGGAAGGAAGGAATCTGCAGAAATAAAGTAAGCACTTTAAAGCACATAAAACTCAACAAGTGCATAAATTGTAAATAAGATGAAGACTTCAGAAAGCACCAAAAGATCTAAATGAACATTTAATTGATTCTTCAATGTTTCAAAATAATGTAATAAAATTATGAACGAAATTGTGTAATAATAATAATTATAAACTGGAGATAGTCTCCAAACACAGGTAATAATTTTTCGATTGAAGAATGGAAGGAAAAATTCTGCGACTTGGATTCGAACCAGGAATCTCGACTATCATGGCGATAGCCTAATTTTTCAATCGAAAAACGAAATTGTGAGTAAAAAATATACTTATTGTAAAGGAAAACAGTTTATTCCAATACAGCTAGGATTCATTAGTCTTCATTCAAAACACTGAAAGCAAACGTAATGCCGTTACACGGATTTGCTAGGTAAGACAGCAAAATATAGTAGCGGTATCTGTTACCACACACTCAAAATATTTCATAATATCTCTGTAGTAAAGATATAAATAAAAATTGTTGCTCAGAGAGCAATGGTCAGTTGACTTTTCAGGGCCGGTGTGTAGTTAAAGTCGGCGCCAACAATGCTTAAACATGCAACAACAATGTAAAAATGTTTCCGTAACGCTTTTTGGTGTCGTTTTTTGCATCATGTTTTTTGTAGAATTCTGTCCAGCCTTAAAATATTTTCATTTTAAAAGACACAGTAATTTATGAATCACTACCTATAGTGTATACTAATATATAAAGCACAATACGAAGTGTGATCAAAACGTTCCGGGACTGGTGGCACATCTTGCCAACAAATGGCAGCGTAAGTCCAAAATATAGTAAATTATAGCCATAGCATTCTTAAATCAGTTTTTAAAATATTTTGTTTCATGTGCATTGGGGACTGAGAAGATTCTGCTATTATGACCATGTGTGTGAGGTCATTTGCAATTTTATTAAGGACATTTGAGAACGAGCAAATTCGAGCAACGAGCAATCTGAGGGAAAACTTTCGGCGAAAGCGACCAGATCTGTGGCCTGTAAAAAAATGGATGCTCCATCACGACAATACTCCCTCTCATCGAGCTCTTCTCACACGAGAGTTTTTTGCGAAAAACAACATGATTTCGCTTCCACGCCCACCGTACTCGCCAGATTTGGTTCCTGCAGACTTGTCCTCTTTCCGAAAGATCCAGTTGAAAAGTTGCCGTTTTTATACGACTGAACAGATCCAGTTGGAATCGCATATGATGCTTGATTCGTTTCAACAAAAAAGACTTCCAGGACACAATGCTGGAGTGGCAGAAACGCTGGACTCAACACTAAGGTGTCACTGTATTAGGTTCACCTCACAAAACATGCAAATTGAGTGACTGCCTGATTTGCATGTCACATGATCACAAATCACGGTATAAATATTCTGTAGAGAGCTTTTATACTGTTAGTTAGGCCTGAAACATAGCAAAATTAGGGAAAACCAGTGATCTAACTGAATTCCAGACTGGCATGGTGGTAGGTGCAGACGGGCTGGAATGAGCATTTCGGAAATGGCGACTCTCCTGAACTTTTCACATACCACAATTTCAAGGGTTTATCGACAGTGAAGAACATGTGACCATCATGACTCCTGTGGACGGAAAACCCTTGTTGATGAAGAGGCTATAGGAGAATGTCAAGACTTGTACACGAATTGTCACCAAAAGCCGAAGACCAGCTCGCTTACCAATGCTCTCAGAGAATTACAAGAAAGCGCGCCTCTTGTGGACATGGCATTAAAAACTTTCTGCCTGCTCAGTGAAATCTAGATTCCCGCTGCATCAAATTGATGGAAGCTTCGAATATGGCGAATACAACATTAAGTATGAAACCCTTCATATGTGGACTTCGCAAGATGGTGGAGGCGAAATAATGGTGTGGGGAATGTTTTATTGGCATGAATTGGGTCCTTTAATAACTATAGATAGCCGTTTGAATACCAAAGCATACATAAACATTGTTGCAGATCAAGTTATCCTCTTCTTTCAGTTCAAGTTGGCTCCTTCCAGCAGGATAATACACCAGCTCACAGGGCCAGAATTACTATGGATTGCTTCCAGAAACATGACAGTGGCCGGCTCAGTCCTCAGATCTCAATTCCAATGAACATCTTTGGGATGAGCTAGAAAGGACCTTACGCTCCTTGCCTACAACTCCATCGAATCCACGGGAATTGCGTGGAGCTCTCATATCTGTATGGGCCAACATTCCTGGAGAACGTTTCAACATATCTCCTTGAATCCATGCCCAAACGAATGCAGGCAATTTTGAGGGCTGATAGAGCTTCAACACACTACTAGACAGGTTTACCTAATAAAGTGCCAATCAGTGTAAAGTGACCGGTAAAGTTGAAATTTAAACACACAGTTGTGTAATATTATCACAATGTTGGAAAAAATCCAAAACTGGAGTTAATTCTCTCATAAACATATAAATTTATATTCTATATATACAGAATGTCCCAAAAGGTCGCTCACAAACTTAACGTGCTTGTCTATCTGTTCATGACGAACAAGTTTTACGTAGGAAGTTGTGTCCGAAAACGTGACCAGCCACCGGTAGAGGGCGATGTTCGCATGCGTATTAGAGAACGGAAAGCGCCTTTAAGCGTAATTTAGGGGTTATTTATTATTGGTAGAAATGCGATTAAACATGACTTTTTATGATGATGCAACAATGTATGTCATTTAAGATACATTGTTGCTCGGGCTAAGATGGGCCAGGTGACTCTTCAGAGCCATTTTAGGGTTGCCAATTTAGCTTATTTTTAGATGGGAATATTTATTGTTGGACATTGTTATAATAAAAAGTAAACAATGCACAACAACTGAAACGTTGGCCATAAAATTCGCTAAATTGGCAACCCTGAGCCAGTTCCTTTCTTTTTCGTCGGTTACGATTCTTGTTTTAATGATTCACGCATTAAGAGGATAATTATAAAAAGTAATAAATAAATAAATAAATAAAAATCATTATTATTTCTTTTATATTAAAATCATTGGTGAGATGCTGAAGGTACAGTTAAAAGGAAACTGTTCAAAGGAAGAAGAAGAATCAAACTGTTGGATTGTTTGAAGTCAGGCGTTTCATACTTCAACTTGCTGACACTTATTGGACAAAATATATTTTTAATATGGTTTTTGTAATGTAGTAAATTCCTTTAGAGAAATTATGGATGATGCTTCTCTAAACGTATTTTGAAAATTATAAAGATCACAACTGATTGTGTTAGCGGGCAATCCTTGCTGCTAAAACTGATACTGTCCACATAAACAACCACATTCAGGGAATGATTTCACGTTCTGTGTCTCAATACAACTATATTGAAACATTTACATGTTGATGAGGCTGTAAACAGAGTTCCTCAACACTCTCAATTCAATTATGAATTATTTTTTTTTTAATATACAGGGTGAATACAAAAGTCTGAACCCCCCCTCCCTTTTATTTTTTGAACCGAAGCGGATATGTCAATTTTGATGGATCCAATGAATAGGAAGTTGTGGGTGGCCAATCCCATGGTGCACTTTTCATCACCCCAAATATGCAAATTAGGACACATTCAAAATTTATCTCAAAACCCGTAAGGGATAGAGAAAAAAACCCAATTGCAAACTTGTTCAGCATAAAAAAATAAACTAAACAAAAACAAATCATCCACATCGGACCAACCAATCACCCACAATCACGTGGTGAACTGTTTGTAGTTTACAAATAGTCACACAGCACAAGGAAAACTGAATGTTGATATTTCCACCATGTAAAGCATGCAAATCAAAAAATTAACATAAATTACCATACTCACATTCACTCATGCGGAAAAGCAAATAAAAGGCATGTTTCAGCACACAAAAGACAGAACAATTCTAGGATGGCAAGCTACACTGTTCCGGAAATGGTCAACATGATCTTGGTGATTGTGGGTGATTGGTTGGTCCGATTGGATGATTTTTTTTTTTGTTTTGTTTGTTTTTTTATGCTGAACAAGTTTGCAATTGTTTTTTTTTTCTCTTTCCCTTACGGTTTTTGAGATAAATTTTGAATGTGTCCTAATTTGCATATTTGGGATGATGAAAAGTGCACCATGGGATAGGCCACTCACAACTTCCTCTTCATTGGATTTATCAAAACTGACATATCTGCTTCGGTTCAAAAAATAAAAGGGGGGGTTCTGACTTTTGCATTCACCCTGTAGACAGAAATAATTCAATACTCATAGCCTTTCTTTGATATTCTAAAACGTTAAGGATGCAATGTCGAATTTTCTTGGGCAAACCCAATTGGGCACAAAATTCCAATGCATGAAAAAAATTAAAGTATTCTTTTCGTTTTTCCAAAGTGAATATGTTTACTGTATTAATTCTAAGGCTTTTTCAAGTGTTTATACTTTTATTCAAAAGCCAGATATTTCAAAATTTCATCAAACAAACACTAAATATTCAGTTAGTTATTAATACAAAACATGAAAGTAATTATGGACACTAAATTATAAATGGATCGTAAGTTATTTATACGTTTTCATAATTGTAACAATGTCCCTTTTTATGGATGCAGGAGCTTAAGACGGGACATAGCAAACAGTATAAAATGAGACAAAGCACTTCACTTTTCTTATGTAGATTTTTAATATCAATCAATTTTTGGTTGCTACATGCAAAACAAGTAAAACGGGTTTTATCGGTTGTTATGCAGGTTTCATGCACCCATTTTTTGGACTGGATCCAACCGCAAGCAGATGGTGCATACGGTTCTTGCAGATTATGCAAAATCGTTCTATTATGGCAACTTTGTTAGCTTCTGTTGTAGCAACTTTATTAGTTTTTTTTCTCTTTTGATGTCCTTGGGAAAACACTGTCCCATCTTAGGAAAAAGATAACGTTGAGCATCATCTAGCACCATAGAAAATCTAACGGCGGCATGAAGTACATGTTGCTACGGAAACAACCTATCAATATATCAATCAAAATAGGATATTCACAGTTAATCTACCATCTTTCTATCTTCCAATATTTACCACGAGACATTTGGGACACCAAGAAATAGCTTACCGGATTTTTTGTGGGAAATCGTCTGCAGCTTCGGCCTCGTCGATAACACAAAGTGCTGTCTCTTCCCACGAATAACTGAGTACTAATTTACAAGTGGCACTAAGAATTGGTTTTTAAATCGAAGATAACATAGGACAGTTTTTCCCCCTTGGGCTTCTAAATCCTGCTCAATGAGTACGAAATGGAATTTCATTAAAGCGGACTCTGAGGTTGTTGCTACACGTATAATGAAATCTTAAGATAGCGTGGAGAATATCAGCTGAACTGAATATATTTTTCGTTTCATTTGAAAGCTCTGCTGTCGGAATTGCCATAATAATATACAGGTATCATATCAAAATCGGAGCGATAGGGTGATCAGGCGACGAAGATTACGGACAACCACTTGGCCATCGCTCCGCTAATGTTGACATTTCTCACCTTAATTCCCCTCGCCCCAGTCTACCAACCCGCAAATTTCAAAGTAGGACGCTGGGAGAGGGATGTGAAAAAGAATAAAAAAAAAAGAGTGATCGTGTAAATTGAAGGAAGTCCGCATCAAATCGGGAAAACTAGTAGGAATCGAAGAGAAAAGAAGCAGTTCGGCATCAACAAACTATTGACCTGTTCATCCAAAAACTTTTCGTTTCATATTCATTAATCAGGCCAAAGATTTTAATGACGAACTTCTAATTATCGCTGAAGTTTATGCCAATATTTTAACCAATTCGACGTATGATGTGTACATCGTCAAAGCGAGAGAGGAACTCGAGATGAATGGCCTTTCATCTAGTAAGCTTTCGAAGTTTGATGATGCCAGGTACATGCGCATCATCCAGTATCAACATGGCCCGCAGCGTTAGCGCCAGACTCTGCGCCGCACGACTTGCGAGCTTTCGGTCTTGTATCCAGCAGACGTAAGTTTGATGCTCGGCGGTCTACTTTATTTATTTGATATAATTTATGACATAGCGTTCTAGATTTATCTCTTTAAATATTAAGTTAATGCAATTTACTACCGCTCGTCATAATAATGAGCAGATTAAAAGCACAACACTCTTTATCCTTTTAGTTGTGGTTAAAGAGTGTTGTGCTTTTAATCTGTTCATTAGTACGATCCACATAAATACTTATTTTGTTTTCGTCATAATAATGATGTATATTTTATAGTTTCATTCGCATCAGTAGAAGGCGTCTGTTAATGGGCGGAAGAAAGAATTTCCGGAATCAGTGATTTCAATTTCTATCCTCGGAAGTTCATTCGCAAAGCTAGGACGAAGTCCTGCGTTATTTCGAATTAGTAATATTATGTTTTATTAAGCACCGAGAGGTGGTTTATGCTATTACTGGGGGGAATGTACCTGTCTATCTGTCTGTCTATACGACTTAACTCGATCATCTCGAAGACTATGAAAAATTTTGAAAATCATTTTTTTGCCAATCGATAAACATGGTTCATTTGAAATATTCGCTTTGAAAATTTATTACGACACCCCAAGAAATTTTTCAAAGGTAAGATATAGCTAGTAATACATCAAACAACTCGTAACGACGAGCTTAGAGCGAAAACACAACGTGACATTGAAAATGCCAACACCATGAACGCGTGCATAGAAAGTTCTAAAAATCAGCAAACAGAGAGAGACAGCAATGAATAATAAGTGATATTTATTACAACATGATACACCTATACACTGAGCGACAGCACCGTGTGATCAGTAGGTTGTAGAACACCGCGGGCGGCGATACAGGCAGCGATAAGTCCAGATACAGAGTCAATGAGCGTGCGGATTGTGTCTTGAGAGATGGATATCCGTTACTTGTCAACCATTTGCCAAAGTTCGTCTTCTGAACGCGCCGATGGCAGTGCAGGCAAGCGACGTCCAATCGCGTCCCAGACGTGTTCGATTGGTCTGAGCACAGGGGAGACTGCTGGCCAGGGAAGCACCTGGGTACCTGGCAAGGCATGTTGGCTGATACGTGGCGTATGCGGTCGGGCGTTATCCTGCTGGTAAATGGCATTAGGCACGCGCTGAAGGAAGGGTAGTGTCACAGGACGCAGCACCTCATCCACGTATCGTTGGGACCTCAAGGTACCATCAATACGGACCAGAGGTGACCTGCTATTGTAGGAGATTGCGCCCCTTTCCATGATGCCACATTGTCGTGACGTGTGCCGTTCCTCAGTTGCGGCCGGATTGGACCTGTCACCTGGCGCCAAACTCGTACACGGCGACTGTCATTGCTGAAACAGAAGCGTGACTCGTCTGAGAACACCATTCCTACCTGCGCTATTCCACTGTCCACGTGCCTCTTTCTCGAGACCATTGCAAACGAAGGCGTCTGTGACGTGGGGTCAATGGCAGTCTTCTTAATGGACGATATGAGTGCAGGCCACCGGCGATCAATCAACGAATAATGGCCCTGAACAATATGGGAGCATCTAGGGTGTCCTGAACATGCTGCAAGAAGTTGACCGAAGTGGTCTGGGGGTTTGCCAAAGCTTGGCAGCGGATGCATCACGTGCTGATGTCGCTGGAGCCGCACCGGAACCTCTCAAACGCGCCACTTTCCTTTATTCCATTCATCTTCGCCACAGCCAATGCGTGGACGCGTGTAGGTTGCAGTCTGCTGCGATTCGACGAAAAGGTCAACCTGCCTTTCTTATTCCTATCACCATAACCCTAGTGAAATCGTTTGTTTGCTGGAACTGCCTTGGTTGGCGATGTCCTAGCATTCTCTGTAAACTAACGTTTCCTCAGCAATCAGAAAAAAATTGGAAGACGATTTCTGTACAAACAAAGTAACAGAAGTATTGCTAATTATGCAAATTCCTACCCATATATCGCATTCTAAATATCGCTCACATAGTTCGAAGATTGTCAAAATTGGTTCAAATCAATTCCCACAATATGCCACGTGCTCTAAGGTAACCATTACGGTACCCCTTAGTAAAATTTCAAGCTAAAATATGGCATGTAAAACATCAAACACCTTGTAGCAAGGTATACTGAGTGAATAAAATAAATAATTACTGACTTAGAACCTGGTCGAAATTGGTTCAGTTGTACCTATTCTTGTGTACTGTAATGTACCATTGATAAGATATGGCATTTGATATATCAAACAACTCTTAACGACATTTCATGATTGAATATATAAGAATTATTAATTAGTTCGAATTTTATTGTATTTGATTCACTGGAACTTGTTTTAATGTTTTAAAATCGATTCAAATATTTTGGAATTATATTTGAAATAATTTATGTGACGTCAACGAGTTTAGCATTTAGCGACTTGGTTATTTTATTTACCAAAAGGTGCTTTATGCTATTACTGTGGGATAACGTGTCTATCTGTCCGTCTGTAACTCAATATTCTCAAAGCCTAGGAAAGATTTTAAGTATCTTTTTTCGTCAATCGATTTGTATGGTTTTATCACACGAAAAAGTTTGAAGATGATCGAAATCGGTATAATGGCACGTGCTCTCATGGTACCATTATCACACCCCCTAGAATTTTCAATGCTAAGGTATAGTAAGTAATACATCAAACAATTCTTAATGACGAGCTAATAACGAATATAATATTATTAGGTATATTTTCGCCAATCGAAATTGGTGTGAAGATTCTCGAAATTATTTCATTGGTAGTTATTTTAATGATGCTATTATCGTACCATAGGAAATTTTCAATGCTAAGATATGGCATGTAATATATCATTCGTCTCGTAACAACTTATCATGAACGAGTATATAAGAGTAATAATTATTATTAAGTTCGATGATGGTCTAATTTGAGTCAGCGTTATCTGTGCTAATGATATCATTTTATTACTAAGATATGACATATACAGTCGCATCCAAATATCTAAGTAAATTTTCATTACTAAAATATGACATATACAGTCGAATCTACATATAACGAACTCAGTTATAGCGAAAAAGCGGCTATAGCGAAGTTAACGTTCTTGAACTGGGACAAGCCATTAATGGCCTTTTTATGAGATTTAGCTTGGTTTGCACACAGCTCGAAATTTAAAACTCAATAACGTTAAAATTGTTGACACTTTCTTGCCAATTTTTTATATAATATAGAAACTTTCCTTTAAAGTATCTGTTTAATATTAGGCGCGTGCAAATATTAGAACTTTAATAAAATAATATTTATATCATGTTGCCCTCATAATGAAGAGCATTGCAACTCGACAAAAGAGCGATATACATGCAGCTACATATCTCAAACTGCTTGCATATTTCAACCCCTACATTTATTTTCTAGCAATAGGCAGAAATATTTATCAGAATGTAATAAAAAAATGACATTTAGACTAACTCAGAGCACTGGAGCATAAAAGGAGAAAATTTTCATATTTCGCGTGCACTGACACCTCCATTACACAATACCGCAGTCCAGAACGGGAAAAACCAATTCAAACCACAGCGGAAGATACTCCGGCTTTCGATGTTTTAATTAATTTTATATGGAATTAGAAAATATTATAGTATTCAATAAAAAACCGAGTCCTTGGATTCATCCTCTCCCTGTTGCTACGTCACTTTTGGCTGTGCCATTGTATTACGTCATCAACCACATTAGAGAGAACAAAGGAAAATTGAACCTCATGCCGTTGCTCATAATAGGGGGAGATAATCACGTGGGTAACACACACAATATCATCAAATGACGTATTTACGTTAGTGAGCTCAAATTTGACATAATTTCAAATGAAAATTCATAGAAAAATATCTTACAAACGTATTTTAAAAATTTCTTCTCCATTCTGTCATGAATACAACCACCTAAAATATGACTATTTTCATTTTTCATGAACCTTTATTTATAAATTCATAAAAATTTGGAACTGCGTATATCATTTCTGTGACATTGTTTAACGATTTCTATTTATTTTTCAAGAAAAGAAATATATAATATGAAAATGAAATAAATGCTATAAACCAACATACTTCTCCGATTTGCTACAAAAATTTTCGGTCCAAAAGGATCATTTATTAATTTACAAAAAAAAAGTTTCCCCCGAGTTATCACAGAAATCACTTCATCCTTCAAAAAATTGTGTGGCGTAAGACGGTTAATTGAAATCCCCAACCACAGGTTCATTGAAACAGTACAAATTTTCTACGGTTATAACGAAATCTGATATAAAGAAAATAGTGTACTATATAAAGAATCATTTTATGGGCTCTTACACAAACTTTGTTTGGATATAGCGAAATTTTGAAAAAATCAATATGTTTTTGTGTATAAATTTGATATTGAGTGACAGGGTGAGGAATACAGACAGTAGTAGAGAAACAAGAAACACTCTTAATCACATTACAGTTATTACCTAGCAATAGCCGAAATCCACATGTATTCGTATTAGAAAATGTTTAGATCTCGACACCAAAATTAAAATCATGAAGGAAATAGAAGCTGGGAAGGAGAAAAAGGGACATATTGAGTTGGTTATTAAAAAACTTTGAAAAATCACGAAGTTGAGTGTTCGTTCTCTACCGGATATAAAGAAACCCGCTTTAAATAAAAATAATTCGCTAAATCTAGTGTACGTTTATAAAGAAATACGGTTATAACGAACAAAATTGCGAACATTTAAAAATTCATTCGAATTGGATTCGACTTTAATATATAAAACAACTTGTAACGATGTCTCATAAATGAATATATCTGAATTATTAAGTATCCTCGAATATTATCATATTGGATTCACTGAACCTGTTTTAATGTTTTTAACAACAATTCAAATATTTTGGAAATGTTTCAATATTTTCTGTGACGGCAACGAGTTTAGCCTTTCGGTAATTGAATATGTCATCCTTAATGGTTTATTGATTATGAATTCGTAAAGTTAATTTGAAACTTTACTTAATTCATTTACTTAATCTTGTTTGGTCTACTCGGAAGTGAACAAAGAGCTTTTGTTTCTAGAAACAGACTGCGGAGGGATAAAGAATATTGTCTTCAGATAAATTAAGATCCCTCTTGACTCGTAACCTTGTATTATTTCGTTTTAATACTAGATTATTATTCTTTTATTCATTTTTTCATTTGATATTAAAATATTTTATAAAGCACAAAAATGTCCTCCATATTCAGTTACATCACAAATCATGTGACAAAAATATTGATAATCAATGTCGTAAAAATATTCTAATCAGATAGAGCCATTAATGTTAGCCACTTGTGATGCAGAACAGTCATCTATATGGTGCAATTCAAAACATATCAAATGACAACTTCATTGCTAATGGCAAAAGGAATTTGATCAGTTACTCATGAATATAATGTTAATAAAAATACATATATGCAATGTGTCTTTCACAAACGAAACCTGACTAAATTATTGGTAATTATGATATCCAATCTATTAAATAAAGCGCTTTTATTTTAATGCCCTCTTAACGAAATTATATTTCAAGAAAAATTGCGTGCATTAATTTTTTTTTTTACTTCTTTTCAATCATTTTACTGAAGTTAAAATTGTTAGCTATTTTTATATAACTAAAAATGAAGTTCGCCGATCGATATAAATAGAAACAGGCTTGGAGAAACTAGTCAATTATTTATAATTTTGACATTGATGCGTCTGTCGCCTACAGGTTTGGTGTGAAGGATATTAGACCTCAAAAGAGTGGCCGCGCCTCACCTGATATTTTTTCACCTCATGCATTATATTAGTCATGATGTATTCATATTTTATTTAATACATTTCAAACTGAACTGTATTTGTAGTATTTTTCCTTTTTACACCTTGTAGTGTCACAAGATTTTACCCACGATTAAGAGAGCAATCCCAGTTTTCATTTTGCTGCATTCGTCAACCCAGTTTGAATAAGAAATTTTTAACGCGTTGATTTCAAAAAGTTAATCGAAAAATAAATTGAAATAGTGGAATGGTATATTCGCACAGGCTTCGTCTTTGACATCAAATTAATACTACTTTAGTAAGTGAGAGGAGAGTTAATTATTTTCCTTTAATAACAGGTTTAAGAATTATTTACGCTGACCAGTAGCACGCAACGTCATGATCGCCTTTTTGGCGCCGAGTTGATAATTATTAATTTAAAATGTTGCATGTGGTCGAATTTTTAACATTTTTCTAAAAACCAAGCCTCAATTATTCCCAAATTATCAGAGCCTATCATAAATTTCATTAAGTTATTTACAAAAATTACACACAAACAAAAAAACCTTTTTGTGGATATCTTGGTATTCAACAGTTGTTCTTAGGTAATAAAAACATGCTCATTAATAATACGCAAGCCGTTTCTCTCTATCACCTCTCGTTTTTTAGATATTTGATATGAATGGTTTATATAAGTCTACCATTGTATGAAGGCAATAAACTGACAGACAGAATTTTAACTGGAAAATTTATTGTACCAATGAGTTCTAATGAATCTGACATATGACATACATGGTGTTAGAACAATATTAACTTAATTTAAGATACATTTGGTTTAAATTTCTTAACTGAAGACTTGCGTTTTTGCTGAACATTTGGTTATTAAAATGGCGATATCTTCAAAACCTGAGGTGATCGAGACAAACGGTTTTCAGATTTGAAATCAGCATAACAAACTACAATAAAAAAAGTTAACACCATGTCAGATATCTACAGCTTGTTTATGAGTGTTATTGGAGCACATGTCGACTGTATCATTCACTTTTTTCGCTGGTATGAATGCTACAACCACTTCTTTTTTCACAGTTGATAATATAAAATGTCAAGTTGCTGTTTAAGAAACTCTTTAAGTGTGTATTAATTTCCCTTCTCTCTGCTGTTTGACGTTTCCAAGAGTTAGCTGCACAAGATTTGGTCACATAGGTATTATAACATGAACAAAACTCAAAACTTTGAAAAATTTAGTGATATCAGATTTTGGAAGATGAAAGAGACGTGAATTCTCGTTTTCATTATGTAGTGAAAATGTTTAAAGCGAAATATTTGTTAACAAAGGAAAAAAAGTACAAGTCCTATCCGGATTGAGGCTACAAAAAATACGGTTCGAACTCTTATAAATGATTAGTCACCTTCAAAATAAGCACCGTCTGCAGCAACGCATTTAGTCCAGCGATGCTGTCACTGGTCGAAACAAGTACGGAAGCTCCGCCGTCGCATTTTGTATTGTCACATCCACATCCTCAAATCTCCGTCCTTTGAGCTCAAATCTTCCACATAACATCATTGCCGAATGTTTGTTTTGGAAATTCATAACACTCAGTTGCGGTTTTACATGCAATGTCATTGCTCAATGTTTTCTCTCATTTTCACCATGCGACGAGAAAAGAAAAACGTTCTGCTTTAGCATATTACAACAATTGCACGCGGCACTCTAATAGTTGCAAATTTCATTACCTCATCAGCAGAAATGTTGTCACACGATCCGGATAGGAAAAAGGTGTAGCGAGTTCTTTTGTTGTAGCCTCAATTCGGATACTTTTCGACAGGCCTTGTATTTGCTAAAACAAAAGTTTCTCCTAATGATTTAACAACTCGAATATTTTGACCTTGTAAGCTGAAGCGTATATAACAATAAGAAATCAATTCTCCCGAGAAGCGTAAATGAAAGTAGCGGAAGCCCCAAATTCATATATTTTTACCCCTTTATCTGAACTCTTTACATCCCACAATTTTTTAAACGAAAAATTGATTAACTCGAACGTAGTTTGTAGAAAATGTAAAAAAGCTCGTATCTTCTTTTTTTTTTCATCATTTCCGATCGAATGAGATATCACATGCCATATGTTGCCATAGTTCTAAAGAACAAGTGACTGCCACCACACAACTCCGACTCCACTGGGCCTAAACTTCATAGTAATGTAGATCTTGCCTACAGGAATCTGGATACTGAATTTCACTCCTTTACATAGATCTACAAGGGTAGCTGTAATGTGGAAGCGTGAAAAAGGTAAGTAATTAAGCAGATCAGGTGTGTTGAGAATTGAAAATATAAATAATGTTTATTAATTGATTGAATTAGGAATAACGCCAAAATGATTAATTCCTTCTTTAAATTAATACAGCTCAGTTGCTTCGGCAGCACAAAATGAATTGCAAATTCAACGGATTAATTTCCAGCAGGTAATTTAAATTCAAATTACGTAAATTACGCTTAAATAATTCTTTAACTTGCAAGGTACATGATCTTTGAAAACAGTTATATAAACACAGAGTTTGCTTGACTGAAGCACACGTGTTCCTCTGTTCCCAGATATAAATGCCACTTGCTGCTGTATTCACTCAGGTAACAATGAAGAATTCACGGTCGTCGAGATATTCTTCTTCCTCCGGTGAAGTTCGAAGACGTCCAGAAGGCGGCTGCTCAACTTGCACGTTCTGACGCTCCGATTATGGAAAATCCAAAGAAAACAAAATCAGCAATTAGTCAATGATACCGAATAAATATATTTATATGTACATAGGCGGTATGCTATCATGCCCCATGAATTAGTCTTATTCAATGAATAAATAAATGATCCAATTAAGCTGCTCTAATTAATGCATCCAATTAAAATTACTGCTTGCGCCCCTCAATAAGCAATACGGGCGTTAGGTATAAATCAATCCACAATAAAACACTTATAGTGATTATGATAACTTTATAAGCCTATTTCTTATAAATTGAATCTTAAATATTAAAGCACCCTTCAATATGCAATTTGGGCTCTTCTTCCAAATAAATTTTATAATATAAAATTCCTCTTAAAATCCCAGTTGCTTGAACGCTAATAAAATCATTCAAAACTTCAGACAGCGCAATAGCTGTGCACATAACTCCGCTTCATTTATCTCAACCGAAGCACAATGAATAATCATACATAATTGTCCTCTCGCCGACTTATATTCGTGGCAGACACAAACACCACAAAAAAAAAACAATTAACGATCATGAAGCTTTCAAACCGATGTTAACATTTTATTTTTTCTAACTGAATCAGGTCGTCGACACAAATCCACCGACGCCAGTGTCAAGAAAAGCTTTTAGGCTATACGGAAAAACTCCATATACTAAGCCGCTATACGTCAACAGTTCCAGTTCACTGAAAACTGCCTGGCTGTCTCGCGTAACTGCGATTTGACAGCATGCCACACAAGATAAATGCAAACTAGACGAGGACACGATAGGATTCACAAAATAATAATGTGCTAAAAAGTTATTACCGTATTGAGAAGGTTCGACGGTTTACGACAGCTCTACTGACGCGGGGAGTGGCTGAGCCCAACGTTTCTGCGGTCGCGCTTTCTTCCTCTGGTCGCTCCGGCTGCTCGGCTTCTCTGCGAGGCTGACTTAAATCGAGAGAACGTAAATTATTAACTTCTAGCTTCCAGTTCGCACGTATGCGCTTACCAAGCCCGCTGCGTCTAATCTCGTCCTGAGCAGCATGCCCATCTCTCGCATATCCGTCTAATTCTGACGCCTTAGGGCTATCGTGTTTGCCCTCAGCACTCGTCCGTTCATTCACCTTCGATGAAAACCAAACACCTTCTGCATTCCCTCACGCTCTCCTCTTTTTCTCGTGGCTCATTCTCGAACTTCGAACCATTTTCACTTCCCGGGGTGAGGGCTCTCCCTTCCGATTTCCACGTGTTATCAACAAATCGCTTCATCGCGGAATTTTTACTAATCTTCGAATTCACCTTAAAATTCCGTGACAGTAGTCCAGAAACTAATGCGCCACAATTTTTTCTTCAACAATTATTAAATGAACACAATGAAACTTATACATACGAAAGAATGATGTTTCTTCCACACTCCTTATTTTTCCACATAATCTCCGTCCCCTTCTATGGGCTTCCTCCAGCGAGACGCAAGGGCCTGTATGCCCTGTGGATACCAGTCCTTGTTCTGTTCACGCAGCCATGTCATCACTGTGCGAATCACCTCGTTGTCGTCCTCAAAATGTCTTCCACGAATGTCATTCTTCAATGGCCCAAGCAAGTTTAAGTCTGAGGGCGCTAGGTCAGGACTGTAAGGTGGTTGGGGTAACAGTGTCCAACCCTGTTTCCTAATGTGTTCCGACATCCTCAAACTTGTGAGAGGGCGAGCGTTATCGTGTTGAAGCAAACAATCAGCTGGGTTGTTATGGCGTCCAAGTCGCTGGAAGCGCTTCTTGTGTTTGGTTAATGTGTTCTCATATGCCTCAGAATTAATGGTTCTGCCTCTCGACATCACATCAATAATTATGACACCATCACAATCCCAAAACAGTGATCATGACCTTACGAGCAGAAGCAGTTGCTTTGAATTCTTTTTTCTGTGGAGCGTGCGGATGACGCCATTCCATCGATTGTCGTTTTGTTTCGGGCTCAAAATGGTGCACCCATGTTTCATCAGCTGTCACAATCCGGGATAAGAAGGCTTCCTCCCCCCTCAGCTTCAAAACATTGCAGCAACTCAAGAAGAAATGTTTTTTCTCAGAGCTTTGTGTTCCTCCGTAAGACAGCGCGGAACTCATCGTGAACACGTTTTTGTGTAATCAAGAGCACGGATGATTTCACCCACACGTTCTTTGCTGATGATTGGCAGCTCCAGCCAACTGCCGAGTCGTTCTGCGTCGGTCCTGACGAATGAGCGCATCAGTACGCTGCATCTTGTCAGGTGGGACAATCGAGGATGGCCGCCCTGACCTCGGCAAATCTTGGAGCTCAGCCGAACCACTTTCTGATGGCCTCACCCTCTGTGCCCAGCGAATATCCGTACTTCTGTCGACTGCTGATGCTCTATATACTGCATATAAACGTTTGTGAATGTTTCCAACCGTTTCTTGCTTCGCAGTGAGAAATTCAATGACGACACGCTGCATGTACGTACATCACTTTCAGACGCCATGTTGTTCCATTGCTGCACGTACGCTAACTGTCGGAAGAAACGGAAACTTCGCGCGCGCACTCCGAACACTTTAAAAAATGCATATCTCAAGGTTTGCATTCGTATCATTGCTGGGGACGGAGATTAAAAATTGTGGTGCATTACTTTCTGGGCTACCCTCGTAAATAGCACATAGATCTTTTGTCCCCTCTGACTCCCACCCCTAAAACTCCGACCCTAGTGGGCCAATCAAAACCAAACTAAAGAGTTATATTATGAATTTACATGCACATGCCCGTAGTTAGTTACATTCCGAATTTCAACCTTATATCTCAAAAATTGCAGAAATTATGAAGGGAACGGACAGATAGACGGATATTGTAAAACCAATAAGTAGCCCCATTCTTTCGCTATTTAATAACTCTCGAGACAACGATTTTTTTTTGGTATGGACTATAACGAAAATGTTGAGAAATAAAAAGTTAAAACAGCTTGGAGAAACAAAAGTCCTTCTCGACACATTATCATGGACTGCGTTGTTCAAAATTTTGAGTGAGTTCGCTGTAACTTATACATGGGGCAGAAGAGTTATATACGTGTCATAGGTGAGATGTCGGACGAATTTGTCGTCTCCAAAGGGGTACGTCAAAGATGCATTCTCTCGCCCATTCTGTTTAATATTTGCGGTGAATGGGTAATACGGCGAGTAAAGGAAAGATACACGGGTGGTATCAATATAGATGGAGTCACAATATCGAACCTTCGATACGCTGATGATACAGTGATCTTCGCCAACACTCAAGAGGTCCTTGAAAGCTCAGTGCAGGAAATCGAGGCGGTCAGCGATAGCGTGGGATTATAGCTGAATAAAGCAAAATGTCAGGTGATGATTGTAGACAAAGCGTGCCCAATCCGAGCAACTGAGTTGGCTGGAATGCCGGTAACTCAGGAAGATATGTACTTGGGAGTAATTCTTACCGAAAACAGTAAATGTGAGTCCGAAATTAGGAGACGGATTATACTGGCAAAACAAGCGGTTTCGAACCTAATAAAAATCTGGAAAGACCGCGCAATCTCCACCAGAAACAAGATAAATTTAATGAGAACACTTGTCTTCCCGATATTCACATATGGAAGTGAGTCTTGGACAGTTTCCGCAAAAGATGAGGCCCGAGTAAACGCATTCGAGATGTTTTGCTGGAGGAAGATGCTGCGCATACCATGGACGCGAAGACGCACTAATGCGTCAATCCTGGAGCAGCTAAATATAGACGAGGAGTCGCGATTGCTACAGAGAATTTACTCCGGTATGATGAAGTTTTACGGCCACATAATACGTGCAGACTCCCTGGAAAAGTTAATATTGCAAGGAAAAGTTGAAGGGAAGAGGAGCAGGGGTCGACCCCCCCATGCGGTATGTGGATCAAGTTACATGGAGATGTAACCTCAACTTACAGGAAGCAAATCAGCTGGCTCTAAATCGAAGTGCATGGAGAAGAATCTCTAGGGGAGTTTTTTAGTATCACGGGTCACAACGCTTGGGAATCAGGCTATCGACTAAGAAGATTATCATTAAAAAAAATTCGCGATAGACTAAATACAGTAGAAAAATCAAATTAAATCCTAAATAACTAATTTTAGCTGTTTTAAATTATTAAATTAAATTTCATTTTTATTTAAATTTTAATAAAAACCAGTTGAGAATGTGTGGTACTGCATTGCCAGAACGATGTTAATTAATTAAAAACTCATTACTATATTCGCAAAGTCGGTCGTTCCGTCGTCACTTTTTCAGGGGGAAATCCTGAGATCACGCACTTCCTTCGGAAGGGAAGTAAAGCCGTTGGTCCCGTGTAGTCGTTTGCACGTTAAAGAACCTTTGCGAGGCAAAATTTGCGGCCCCTATAACGCCATCCTGAAATGACCATAGCAGTTGAAAAGGACGTTAATACCAAACAAACCAAACCAACCGTCGTCACTTTTTTCCATTTTTTTGATTTTGCCTTCAGAGTCTGATACAGTATCAAAAATAAGTAAAAGTTATAACAGGCATATATGCCCTATCTCTTCGGGAATAGGGTCAAAATGACGGTTAATCAGTTTGGTCGAAGGATAAAAATATAATGAAATGAATAATAGTGTTCGGCAGAAATATATATAAAAAATCAATAGTGTAAATTTTTTATTTAACTTTACAATATTGATTTTTAATCTAATCACTCCTCCTCTCTTATTTATTAATGTATATAATTAATTTTTTTGTTTTAATATATAGTAATCGTGCAATATATCCCCAAAACGGTCTGCCGAAAAAATTATAGCAATAAGAGAGATAAAAACGCCAAAAAAGCAGAAACAAAAACGAGCCCAACATGCCAGTTTCACTGAAGACCAAAGTTTACATTTAATAGTTGTAGATATTCTTCTGTGTTAGGTTAATCACTGTGAAATTGACAGTAATGAATTTGTAACATTGTGAAAGTCTCGCTTTCACAGTGAGAGCGAATTTTTTACTTTTGACAGTCCTGTCACAGACGATTTTTTAAAAATAAAATTGAATATACAGTTTGCACTGTTGTGGAAGCTGTCGTACTACGGGCTTTCGAATAAGATCATAAGCAAGTAACATAATAACATTATTAAGTACCGAAAGGTGCTTTATGCTATCAGTGTGGGGAATCCTGTCTGTCTGTCTGTCTGTACGTCCGTCTGTCTGTACGTCCGTCTGTCTGTCCGTCTGTCTGTGACTCTAACTCCTCCGAGGCTATGAAAGATTTTCAAAATCTGTTTTCGTCAGTCGACGAATATGGTTCATGGCACGAACCAGTCACAAATTTTATCTAAATCGGTTCATTTTTCGTACACAAATGGTACCTCAATTTTCCCGCCAAGCAATAATTATTTTCAATGGAAAGACATATTAAGTAATATATCAAACAAATCGTAATGACGAGATAGAAGCAGATATAACTTAAAATTTTCGCCTATTATTATATATAGTTCCGGGAAGGAACCATTTCTAAATTAAATGGGTGAAAATGGGTGAAATCGAAACAATGCCATGTGCTCTAATGGTACCCTTATGACACCCTCAAATGTTTTCAATGATAAGATATGGCATGTAATATATCAAACAAATTGGGATTATGTGTCATGAATGAATATAACGTAAAATTAATGATAGTCGAAATTGGTTTTAAGGAATTGATAGGGTAGGGTATGACTTTATTTCATCTGAAATAGACAACATACGTTTGTTAATAATAATAATAATAATAATAATAATAATAATAATAATAATAATAACTTCACACACTCAACAATGAACTTCACCATGATATTCATCCACAACACAACATGAATACCAAACTTATTGAAACATTAAACGACACCCTACAAAGATAACTTACAGTTTACACGGGAACAGATCCCACACAAAGACCAGGTATACCTAAAATAAACATAAACAGCAAAACAGGGGAAATTTTATCTTACATGAACACACATATCTTACCACAGTACATTGAAGAAAATCTGTCTTTAGAATACATACACCTACTTATTTACACTGGGGCTCTTACAGTTATATCCACACTGGGTAGGAAACCAATCCATAAAAACACACAAAATTCATATACCCAACAGAAACCTAAATGGCAAAAGCGGATTGAGTCTGAGATTGACGAAATCCGCAAGCAGTTAGGTAGACTTACGCAGTACACTAAAAACAACACTTCATCAAAGCAGAAGAAACGCCTCAGACAATTATTTAAGAAGATTAAAACACACACCAGACATGAGCAGCACAATCAACACATTACAGAATATATGGACACATTAAAACAAAAGTTAGCTGCAAAAACACAACGCCTGAAGAGATACAAAACATGCACTCAGCGCAAACAGCAGAACAAGTTATTCGCAAACAATGAGAAGACATTCTATAAGCAGTTAAACAAAGATTATACACAGACACAAAACACTGGTCTGCCAACACAAACAGCACTCCAACATTATTGGTCGTCTCTTTGGTCTGTCTCAGTTGAACATAATAGGGAAGCTAGCTGGATCAGGGATGAGGAGCAATTAGCATCCACACTATCAAACATGCCTTATACTGACTTAACAGCAGATGAACTCTCACAAGTCATTAAACGTACTCACAATTGGAAGGCTCCAGGTGTAGATAGGATTCAGAACTTTTGGTATAAGCGCTTCACCTGTTTGCATCTGGCCCTTGCAAAACAGATCTCCAACACTTTGCAAACACCACAGACATTGCCACATTTCCTCACACAAGGAATAACATACATGGTACCAAAGTCACATAACACTACAGATCCCACACAATATAGACCTATCACATGCTTGCCTACACTTTACAAAATAATAACCGCCTGTATCACAATCAAAATTTATACACACATAGACACAAACAACATTCTCACTGAGCAACAAAAGGGATGCCGTAGAAACCACATGGGTTGTAAGGAGCAACTCCTGATAGACAGTGTGGTCCTACGGCAAACTCACAATAAACATCGACACCTCCATGCAGCCTACATTGATTACAAAAAGGCCTTTGATAGTGTCCCACACTCATGGCTTTTATATACACCACGATTATATAAAATAAACCCTACACTTATCACTTTTTTAGAAAGTACAATGCTGCATTGGAGAACTACACTACACCTCACACTCAACAGTGAAACCATCACGACTGACAAAATACAGATAAACCGGGGCATCTTCCAGGGTGACTCACTGAGCCCACTCTGGTTTTGTCTTGCACTAAATGCACTTTCCAACAGACTGAACAGCACAACTTACGGCTACACAATTAAACATAATAAAAGCTGCCACTACACGCTTTCACACTTACTCTACATGGACGACATGAAAATCTATGCCTCCACACAAACACAATTGCACCAATTACTTGACATTACACAAACCTTTTCAAAAGACATACATATGCAGTTTGGGTTGGACAAATGCAAAACCATTCACATTGAAAATGGAGTACTCAGGGAAGATTGCTTCACATTAGATGAACCAGATCACATTGCTGCTATGGAAAATGACGAATTTTACAAATATCTAGGATTTAAGCAAGCCAAGCTTCTGGAGCACAAACACATAAAGAATACACTCACTAAACAATATCTTCATAGGCTAGAGACAATACTTAAAACGCACTTAAATTCCAGAAATTTAATCAAGGCCATCAATGCTTATGCCACGCCAATACTCTCCTACTCCTTTGGAGTCATACAGTGGACACACGCAGATCTTGAGGGACTTGAAAGGAAACAACGTAAACTGCTTACACAGCACAGAAAGCACCATCCACACGCAGCTATTGAAAGACTCACCCTGCCTCGTTCAGAGGGAGGCAGAGGTCTTATTGACATAACAGATCTACACCAGAAACAGACTCAGTCACTCAGAGAATTCTTTCACTCTAAACAACACACATCACCATTACACAAAGCAGTCTGCATGGCTGACACAAAATACACACCTTTGAATCTGAACAGCATGCAGAACACCCATAACATTCCTACAACATGCACTAAACTTCAATCATGGCTCGGAAAGCAACTCCACGGTAGACATCCTTCTGACCTCAACCAGCCACACGTCGACAAAAAAGCGTCGAACTTTTGGTTGAGTGAAGGGAGTCTCTTTGGGGAAACTGAAGGAACCATGATTGCCATACAAGACCAGGTTATTAACACTAAAAGCTACAGAAAACTTATTATCAAAGAATCGACTGACGGGTCTTGCAGGAAATGCCATATCGCAGAGGAAACCATCCAAAGAACATCATATCCAGTTGCAAAATACTCACGCAGACAGATTATTTGCACAGACATAACCAGGTAGCAAACATCATACATCAACATCTAGCTAAGATACACAAGCTAAGGAACATTCACACTCCTTACTATAAATATATCCCGACACTGTCTTAGAGAACACCACACATAAACTATATTTTGACAGAGCTATAATCACTGACAAAACTATCCCTCATAACAGACCAGACATTACACTAGTATATAAGCAAAACAAAGTGACTTACATAATTGATATCTCCATCCCCAATACACACAATTTACAAAAGACATACACTGACAAAATCACTAAATATACGGATCTTGCACACGAAATAAAACGCCTTTGGGGAGTTAACAGAGTACACATTGTTCCTATCATTCTTTCTGCCACTGGGGTTATTCCACACTTGCTACACAAAAGCCTGTCAACACTAAATTTACACCCACACTTATACAAAACCTTACAGAAAGCCACAATTCTAAACACATATCACATAGTAAGGAAATTCCTACACTCAAACATCAATACTCCCACGAGTGGATAACTTTCCCTCAATCGCATTTGAGTCCCTTGGGCTTTGGCCCTCTTTTGGGTCCGCCTCTGGGATTGGCTTCCGGACTTGATCCGAATTTGGCTTCCCCAAACAATGATAATAATAATAATAAGGAACTACAAAAGCTAGATGGCGTAGATCTGTGTATTATTTTTGTATTTATTCGTATTTTCCGTAATTAGTTTACAAATTAAATTCGTATTAAACGACCAATTTTGTATAGAAATTGAAATTACGGGGATGGGACCAAAGAAGAAAAACGTATACTTTCTATAAACCGAATTCGTAATAACGGAGTTGATTGTACGATACTTGATTATTTTTTGCAGCGCAAAATAGAGTTCACTTTTGTTAAATTTGCCTCATATTTATTTACTACCTTTTTCCGTGTGGTTTTACTTCTCTCCTCTGAGGATAAAATGATTAGTCCTCGTTTTATTATACTTTTTAAAATATGTACAATATTACAATCTTGCACATCTCAAAGAGAACGTGGAAAAATGGTGCAAAAAAACTCCCCGTAAAAATTATTTACAATTGGATAATAATAACGACAGAATGATAAATAGAACGAATTTATTTGCTATTTCATCTACTTCGTTTTGTCCTGTGGAGATCTCGACTTAAAGGTGTTTATCAATCTTTTTTCTCTTACGTAGAGGTGCTTCCATCATTTTTCAAAAATATCTTCACATCCTAGAGATGACAGATATGGGAGGTAAGTTATAAGGCTACCGGAAAAAAAGATGTTAAAAACAAAAATTATCATCTTATTATTTTGATAGATTAAAAGAAAAAAATTCAAAGGCTGGAAATTCCACTTATTATTTCAGAATCCTCGCTTGTAATAAAGTATTTTTAAAACTCACTAATTTCAATAATAATAACATATTCCTAGATGTTTTTAAGGAATAAGAATGAAAGACATTCACAGTAAATTAGATTTATGTAAATGTCTCCGGAATCTTCAATGTGTTTCATTAATTAGGAAAACACCTCTTTACCTGATTACTAACTGTTAATTTAACACAGGCATAATGAGAAAATTCATTTCCTCACTTGTGGCTCGCAGAGTTTCAAAAGAAAATGAAATTAGTTCGTTCTACTGAATCTAATCAATGTCTCAATCTTTGAATGCTTACCACATTCATTCGTGATTTTTTGCAAATGGCCATAATCTATTACAAACAAGTGGTAGAATATGTAAAAAGAACTTGAAAATAACGTCCGCCTTAATATTCATCATAATTACAGAACAGAAATAAATGTTATTGTGACAGCTTTGCCTAAACCTGCTTAATTCAATGAGTGATCGTCATTGCGGTATGCGAGAATAACATTAAAGTTACCGAAATCTTTCCGAAAGAACCAAGTAATCATAAGCTTAAATTACAAATTTTATATGAATACGATCTCCTGTGTTTACTGAAAACTATTTTGACATATGAAAGGTTGAAAAAGAAGATTTTTTTCTTTCTTTTTTATCTTTTGTCGTGGAAGTAATAAATAAATGATGAACCGCCTGTATGAATAAAAGTCTTCAATTACTATAATTTTTCAGAAACGACAAAAATGTGAAAACGATTTTATGAGAGCAGTTATCTCTCATTAAAGCATCCCTTGTCGAAAAGTCTCAATTACGATTTCTTAGAATTAGAAAAGAAGTGTAAGAGAATTTATAACTTGAGATGTATAATACAGGGTGATTATAAAGTCACTATACATTTTGGTGAAAACTCCGTTTTATTGCAGCAATTGCAGTATGTACCAACCAGATATCATACCAGGATACATTCTTAGTAAATTTCAATGTGTCCCCTTTGCACATCCCGGCACAGCTCCCAACATTCCACCGTGGCCCGGAAAACATTGCGCAACATTGCGGTGTAATGTCCTCCACCGCGGCTATAATCCGTTGTTTCAGCTGTGCAATGGTGCGTAATCCTGACCTGGTACACCTAGGACTTGATAAAACCCCACGCAAAGAAATACATGGGGGTCAAATCTGGGGACTGTGGAGCCCACAGTCTTGACGAGCGCTGACCAATCCATCTGCCTGGGAATGCGCGATTCAAGTAGTCCCGAACAATGTTGGCCAAATGGGGTAGTACCCCATCCTGTTGGAACACAACGGTATCCTAAATCCTCCATCTCGCACTGTGGCTCCAGAATTGCTCCAACATGTCGAGGTACACGGTACCATTGATAGTCCCCTCGGCAAACATGAAGGGCCCATAGACCTTTGACTGAGTAACTCCCATCCACACATTCACTTTGGGTGTGTTTGGGTCTGCAAATAAATGAAATTCGTTAATGATTTCACCAAAATGTATAGTGACTTTATTAATAAGCCTGTATAAGAATTTCCAAAAATGTCTTTAGTCTTGTGGCAGTATTTTGAATTTGGCTCTGCTTAAAAACTATTTATTCTGTTTTTTTTTTGGTTTGTAGCTATTGTTTTGAATTTTAACTTAGCCTGGTTCGATTATTTACATGACATTATTATTCAGAGAGAAAAATCATTTTTTTCCGTAGAAATGTTGAGTTTTTTGGCATTTCTAAAGTTTTTATAGTACAATAAATTTTCGAGTCAAGTAAAGACGGCAGCCTACAATCCTTATTATCTAGTTGCATGGCAAGTTTTTTTAAGTCTATGATATGTAGAGTACAGGTCAATGAAATAAAATTTAGAATTTGAATAGCAGTAAATCAAAACCCCAGTTTTATTTTTTAATTTAAAAACTAGATTAGTTCTGCTATCAGTTGCAATTCTGTATGCTTCTAGTAATTAGAATTATTGTTTTAAATAAAGATCTTTTTCATTATTTCTGGGATGTTATAATAAAGATGGAACGGATTTAAAATATTTTATTTCAAACACTGTAAAAACAGACACGCATTCCGCACCTCACTGGATAGAACAAAAGGTTCAAAGATGAAAAGCTCACAGAAATTCCATTCATTGCCACAGAATGCGTCGCTGTTTCTCGTAATTAGAAAAATGGCGACACAAGCGCAAAATCCCTTTTGCACTTTACCGTATGCAACCATCTACTAAGAATTTTTAGGCCACTCGTAAATTTGCTTATGTCAAGGTGCTGTTGGTTGAATCGAGGGCAGAAATGACTTTGCACTTGAACCGTAGTTTCCCAGTGCACAAAGCGACTTCGGCCTGTGGCTCACCATTTTCCTCTATCCAGTGATGGGTAGAATTTATTTGTCTTTTATAGCATGTTTTAAATAAATATTTGAATGCTGCACCAATTTACTGAATAATTCTGTATAATGTTTTGTTTGCATTTGATAGAAAATAATGTTTAATCAGTTCGACTCGACTCTTCAAATCAACAAGCACATTGTATTCTACTCTTTAATAACACTGGCCAACAAAATTTAAGATTTTTCTTGTAACAAAATGAAAGTGGGTGATTTTTGGTAATATTTTTTCTGCTGATTACGAATATAATTTTTAAATTACTCTAGCACGCACAGCTTTCTTGTTTTACAATGAAACATTTTTAAATCATTCAGTGTTTGGGGCCTGGTAAATTTCCTTGCGGCCCCAAAATATGGATACTTTAACAATGTAGCCGCTTCTATTCACCCCCATTACTTTAACATAGAAGTCTCGATGTGCATAACTTGGAAACTTGACGTGATAGAAAAAATCTAAAAGCAGATTCGGATTCTACCTACAAATTACTACTAACAACACTTTGTGTGGTCTTAGTTACAAAATGTGTGTTGACTAGTGTAATCGTTCGAAGGATACAAGTTAATTCATAATTCATATCTATCAAAATGCACCGAAGAAAAGACCGAGTATTGGTCAGAGTAGACAAAGTTATCCAGGCGTAGGAAACATCTGAACAACGGGAGCTTCGTCTACAGCAGGAAATTGTAGAACTCTTGAAAACCAATTTGAGATATTATTTAACTTCTTGAGGTTCTGTTTACTTAGAACTGTAAGTTGCCCGAGCAATACCGGGTGCCTCAACTAGTGATGATATAAATTAGGTCAGATTGGATTAGTGATGGTATAAATGAGGTCAGATTGGATTA
>JAHWFO010059745.1:482812-502310 GCA_023313115.1 Rhysida immarginata
AGGTCAGATTGGATTAGTGATGGTATAAATGAGGTCAGATTGGATTAGGTTAGGTTCAAATGTTAGTTCCTAACAGAAGAGGGTAGTGCAAAGAGAATGGCGATAGAGCAAGGAGTGTGGGAAGTAAGAACAGTTCAGCATCAGATAAGGATTGTAAAAGACAATGACCTAGGCACATCTCTTGCAGACAAGCTACATAAATTAAACCATTGATCAACACCGCCAGCGTTCAGATGAATTAATTCTTTGTAATCGGCGGACCACACCGCATGAACTGGCCATACATCTTAGTCAATTCTGTGTAAAATTAACTTGCCGTTGTAGCTGTATCCCGCCACGATCATGACACCTTTTCCGATCAAGAAAATATTTCTTTACATTCACTGTACCATTTTCCTTAGAACCCCTTGGGCGGTAAAAAAAAATGGCTCCGCTCTTGTTGCAGTCGCTTAAATAATCGTTCGCCTCATTTAGTGTGACCACGTATTTCCACTTTTCATCCGCCAGGTAACATTCATACAGTTTCCGACATTGGTCCGTCGGTTTTGGACATGGCGAGGCAAAACTCATAAACGTGGCTCTTGTGTCGCTTGTTCCAAATGTAAATCACGGTTGAACATCGTGTTTACTGTGTACACAGATATCCCTAGATTTTGTGTAATGGCTCGTACGAGAGCCCGAACTTTCCGGACGGTGTCAGGAGTACGGCCAGTAGATGGTCTCGGATTGGCCTGCTTTTTACCCTCAGGAATGACGCCGTTTCTGGTTTTGCCAATTTTATTTAGTACACTTGATATCCATTTTTTGGAAACTACGAAAACTCGCTTCTTGCATGCTTTCATAATTTCGGAATAGCTGAATTTGACGTTGGAAAAGGCTGTTATGTAGCCCTCCCAATACCTATCAATTTTCGATCGCATAACTCATTGTTTTTATAATAATAACGAGTATTTTACCAGTGAAAAAATCACGGGATTACCAACTTTACATTAGGCAAATTTCATAACATAAATTAGACAAAAATATAAAAAAGTAATTTAAAATTAATAAGATACCCAATTTAGATTTTCTTTTTTAAAAAATACAACTCTATGTATTAGGAGCTTTAGCATAAAAGCCACTTATAAGAATGCGCCCTTGGTCTGTACGTTTATCCGGCCGTCCGCCGTTTGCAGGATAACTTGCAAACGGATTAAATTTTTTAAATTCTGTTTTCAGAAATATGACCATCAATGTCTTAGCTCGGCCGTAAAACATTCACGCATAAAGAATTCAAAGATACTGGCTTGTCATATAACTATCGATTTTTCAAGAAGGAATACATTGTTACTTTCTGTTCATCTTTTAAGCATTATTGACATCGGCGCGCGCATGTAAAATCGCTTTGTCGACACACGATTGCTCAAGTGCTCATAATCTATAAGCTTATTATTAAGTAGCGGAAAAATGGAGCTACTTATTGGTTTTATTTTACTCACGACTTGAATCACCCTTCATCAATTCTACATTTTTTGAGGTAGAAGGTTGAAATTCGGAATGTAGCTTACTATGGGCATGTGCACCTTCACTATTTAGTTTGGTTTTGATTAGCCCAGATAGCGGAATGCATCGAAAAAATGGGTACTACATTGAAAAATGGTGTACCAACTCTGTTTGTAAAAAAGGAGCTTAAAAAAATATTTCCGGTTTTCATTTAACTGACCCTCGTAAGTAGAATAAGAATGGAGCTACTTATTGGTTTATAATGTCAGTCCGTCCCCTTCATAATTTCTATTTTTTTGAGGTAGAAGTTTGAAATTCGGAATGTAGCTTACTATGGGCATGTCCATCTGCACTATTATGTTATTATGTTTGGTTTTGATTGGTATAAGGGGGTCAGAATTACGGGGTAGGATTCAGAGAGGGCAACATATTTATGTGCTATTTAGGTACGTACAGGCGTAAAATCCAGTATCCAGATTCCTCTAGGCAAGATCTACATTACTATGAAGTTAGGCCCAATTGTTCCAGTGGGATCGGATTTGCGGGGGTGGCAGTCACTTGGTCCTTAGAACTATGGCAACATATGGCATGTGATATATCATACGTTCAGAAATGATGAGAAAGGAAAGAAGATACGAGGTTTTTTACATATTATACATATTACGCTGGAGAAAATCAATTTATTGATTAAAAAAAATTGGGGAGAGGTAAAAGGTGCAGATGAAGGGGTAAAAATAGATGGCTTACTTTATCCTACTCGGGAGGCGAGGGGGGGGGGTATTTTCTTTTTAATAAACGTATAAATGTATTTCTGCTTCACGGCTAAAGCTCCTCCTTGGAATGTTTACAAGATTTTATTTTAACAACTCTTTGATCACAACATTTTTGGTAAATAGTTTTATCTCCATAATATGGTAATCCCGTGCTTCAGAGGTCACGTTAAGCCGTCGGTCCCGGATACTACTACCACCATCTTGAGCATTCGTACAAAACTGGCAGAAGCTCAAAAATGCATCTCCAAACCCGTCTGGTCACCGTGGGAGATTAGACCCCCTCCCCACCGTGGGAGATTAGACCCCCTCCCCACCGTGGGAGAGGCCTATGTCCTGCAGTGGACTGAGACAGGTTGAATATTTATCCTTTTATTTGAATGTGGTAATAACCGCCCTTGCACATTCGATTGTGTTTTTATAAATATTTTAATGTTATTATGATTTTTACAGCATTTCAAGGCTACATACAGTTGTCCGTTTAGAAAAAAACTGGCTCTGGAAGATATTTCTCAACTTCATCAAGGGATTGTCCCTGTGCTTTATTAATTGTAAGGGTGAAGGCTAAATTCACCGGAAATTGTCGCCGTCTCATTCTAAATGGTAGCCCAGCATCGTTTGATTCCAAATTAATTCTTGGGATACTTACACATTGTCCTTTATGAATACCACAGATGATTTCAGCATCAATGAAATTTTGATGCAGTCCTCGTACTATCAGTCTTGAGCCATTCATAAGACCATTCTTTGGGTTTAAATTTCTTAATCATTGAAGTTCAAGATTAAGAAAGCACCAGTCTTGAACTTCAATGCATTAGCTGGCATTCCAGTTGGGCATAATTTATTGAGAATATCGTATATATCCAGTGGAATATCGATCGTATCGTCTATATCCTCTGTTATAATGAAATCTACACTGTGATACATGTGAATGACTCCTTCAATTAACTCCATGGCTTTAAAATTCAAATCCATGATAAATGAATTTTTTGGAGACAAAATTATTTTTCTAGACACCTCTCAACTGCTGCTGGATTGTCCACAGATATTTTATTTCCGAAGATCTTCGATACTAAATCTTTTTCAACTCCCATATAAGTTCTATACAAATCTCCAGGACATTAAGTTGTTAAATCGCAGTCTCCTGTTTTTAGGACCCATTCATTGAAGGCATCCTGTCCATCTGTTCTCATATTGCAAATTAGGCTCCTTTTTTTAACAAATTGCCATAGAGGTGAAGATTTAATACAAACCTCGATGATATCTGTTGTGGATCCATGAGATACAACATTGGATATTTGTCTGAAATCGCCATCCGGTATTAAAACTTTTCTACCAAACGGCCTATCATCATTCATGATTGCTTTCAAGAGGTGGTCTATTATGCCCAACATGTAAATTTGTTTAGAGAGCATAGAAACTTCATTTATTATTAGCAGCGAACCATCATGTAAATTTTTAGATTCAGGTGAGAGAATTTTCATACTGGTAACAGATACTTCATTTGCTGCAAGCGGAATTTAAAATCCACTATAGACGGTTTGGCCACTGTTTAATAAATCTGCAGCAACTCCTGTGGTGGCAAATGCTAATACTTTCTTGCTTTGTCCACGCAAGTAACACATAATAGCAGTATACAAATATGGTTTTCCTGATCCTCTTGGACCATCCAAAAAGAAAAAATTGCTGATGTTCATATTAACACTAACTGCGATACAAATTTCATCAAATATTTGTTTTTGGAGGACATTTAATGTTGGAATAATTTTTTTTAGCTAAATCTGCCTCCTCACTTGGAAAGTATACAGCATCTTCAAATAAGTTATATTCTGGATCGGGTAGTACATAATCGGAACCCTTCTTCCCATGGAGACGAATTAGAGATGTAATATCTTGTAATGTTTTTTGTTCTACTATATGTATATTACTAGCAAAGGTACCCGGCGTTGCCCGGGATAATTACTTGGATGTAAACAGAACAATCTCAAAAAATTAAATTAAATTTTGCAATATCTTAAAAATAAACACATGAAAATGCTTAGAATTAATACAGTAAAAATTCTTAATGAAAATTCGAAAAAAATCTTTTTAAAGGCTCACAATGGCTGGACCTCTCCAAGGATGCCACTGCTATTTAAAATAATTTCTTACTCACGTAATCTTACTTTAGATGTATACTTGGTGTTGTTGCAATTTCCACTCTTCTCTCGATGTGTTGAAGCAAAATTTGGCCATTCATCACTTTGTGCAGTCTAGCGGTCGCGGATTCTTCTATTTACTTGCTTCCCATTTGCTCAATACATCACGGAGCTAAAGGAGTGCTTCCTCTGTCGTCTTTCCACTCTTTCTCAATAGTCTGCTAACTCTCCATTATCTCCATTTACTGATCATTTTTAAAGATTTTCAAGAAATTGTTAAGTACTAAGAACTCTCTTTTCTAAGAAAAGCCTGAATAACAGGAATTCTATGCATTGTTACAAATTGAAACTTATCCATATTACATCATCATTTTATGTTCATTGTTATAATTCTTGGAAAGGATTGCTTTATCATTGCATCATCATTTTGAGCTCATTGTTATTGGTGAATTGCGTGTTGAAACCATTGTTGATACCTATTGTTGCACAAACTTTTATTTGCATTGTTGGTCATGAGATATTTCTCATTAATATGCCTTGCCATAACCATGAATATCGATTTTTTATCGATAATTATTATTTTTTCGAAATCTGAGGTAGACAGTGACCTTCCTCATGCTTTGAAGGTCATGTATGCGAAATATTATCAAGATCGGAATAAAACTGTAGATTTGTATAAAAAACATACAGACCCACAGACAAACAGACCCACAAACATCCTTCTTTATATAGATAGAAGATAATGCTTTTAATAGTCCTCCGTAAGTTGTGCCTTAAATAATTTCAAATAGGTGTAATTGTTCTTTTGGTGAATTGAATATACTGATTGAATACAATCAATTATTGTATTAGGATTAAATACAACAACTGATTGGTGTATTATTGTATTATTGTATTCTACTCTGTCCAACAAAAGAAAAACTGGGCGCGTCCAGTTAAATTTCCAATTTCAATTGTTAGTGATTGTTAATTTTACTTAGCAACAATGAATGTCTAACAATTGAAATCGGAAATTTAATTAGACACGCCCAGTTTTTCATTCATTGAACAGAGTATAGGATTAAACACAACAATCAAATCAAATAGGATTAATACAACAATTGATTGGTGAATTATTGATAATCCTTAATTGACTCGGCATTTGAAATTCGGAAGCTTCTTGAAACAGTCGTTCCCATTCTGTATCATTCTGTAGACAGCATGCAGTGGCTGCTAATTTATAACTATCGTAGACAACTCCATTGACAGTTCGTATGTCCTGAAAACTTTGTTCGAATATATTGTACCCGAGAATCCTCAGGTAGAATCTCTCTTCATCCTTTGGGCTAACGGAATACATTCGTGAAATTATTTTCTCTCCTATTCTAATCCGTAGTCTCCAACTGGGCGTGCTAGAATAAAAATACTAACTTTCAAAAAAAATTTTTCACAATTTATTACAATCGTAGCCACCGATAAGAAAGGCTTGCCCAATTCGCGCTGAGGAGGCTGACAATAAATGACGACTTGATCTTCTCACTTGTCTCGGGCATGCAGCGCTATTGGGGTCAGTTAAAAGATTCAAAGCTGGAGGCTCCACGAAAAAATTTATTTAAGAGCTAATTTCACTACAAATTTATTTTTTTTTTCAAATTTGACAATTCTTAATAAATGGTAATTGCTTAATTATAAACTTCATTGCAAATGAATTGAAAATGCTTCCATCATTTCAGTTTTCGCTTCTCGGGTGCATAGCGCCACTCGAATGCAGTGGAAACTCGAGAAGCGAGAATGAAGCGAGGGAAGCATGTTCAATTCATAACTAAACTATTTGGAAACTAAGCATGTTCAATTTTTTAACTAAACAATTTGCACTAAATTTGATTGGCACGCACTTTAGCTGTTACGTACGCTCGAACATATTATTGTTACGATAACAATAGTTTTTATTGATGTACTGCGGTTCTCAAAGAAATTTCACGCTAACTTCAAGATATAACCATATAAGAGAATTAAGCATAATTCTTCAACATTACCTTATGCCACTTCTCGCAACAACAGTTCCTCTAATATAGAATTATATTCCTCAACTTTCCTTAGGACACGGTCTTTGTATTTTAAATAGCGCCGCTTCGCTCTCATCCGTCCCTAAATCTGAAATCGTTCGGTGTGCAGGCTAATGCGATCTCTATCCTTTTCTCCTCTATGATGGTTACGGACATTCGTAATTATTATTATTAGGATTGGAAAATGGTCATAGTAAAGAAAATTCCACGGCCTGGACTCGAACCAGGGACCTCCGGGTATACGCCCCGACTCTCTAACCACTAAACTACCGCGGACATGGAAGCTGTCGTTATCACACGTGCCCTATGAGCATAGATTAAAAGTCGGTTCCTTGTTCGCAAGCCATGACTATCTTGCTAATAGGGCATGTTTGATAGCGACGACTTCCATGTCCGCGGTAGCTTAATGGTTAGAGCGTTGGGGCGTATACCCGGAGGTCCCTGGTTCGAGTCCAGGCCGTGGAATTTGCTTTACTATTTTTCACTATTCATTGATTAATATCGGAGGCAATGGCGTGAAACAATCCTCCTATGACCATTTTCCAATTATTATTATAATAATATTCGCCATTTAATAATAAAGATAGTCCTGGCTTGCGAACAAGAAGCCGAGCTTTAACCTATGCTCATACGGGATGTTTGATAGCGCCGGCTTCCATGTCCGCGGTAGCTTAGTTAGAGCGTCGGGGCATATACCCGCAGGTCTCTGGTTCGTGTCCAGGCCGTGGAATTTTCTTTACTATTTTTACCATTCATTGTTTTTAGCTCGCTTTTCGAATATTAACTATTTTACGTCTGCCCTAACAATACTCCGCGTGATACCTCACGTGAAATGAATGAGCGCGCCACATTTAAATATGCTAATTGTTACGGTAGATCCCTAACAGCCCTCTGTATGCTCTCTGAGTTAAAGCAACGGAACGCTGATTTTCGAAATAAAAATTTCACAATTTTTTTGCGTTGTCCGTCGTGTATTTTGCAATAATAAATTTCAACAAAACAGTCTTTTAAAATCTAAGAAAAAAAATTTAAATTTATGACAAGCACAATTATTAAATTGGAAAGGGACTTATTGGCCACCCTGTTTATAGGAAATCATTGTTTACTAAGGCGACTATATTTTTCAAGTATTATTATGTCTATTTCTCATATACTCCGACTTCCTTTTCTTTCCTCATTGCTATTAATTTAAAATTCTCATATTCTCGGATAATTTCCTTAAAAGCCTTGAGATTATTCTACCCTTTTCATTTCCTTACTTTTTCCTCTCTCTCTCTCTCTCTCTCTCTCTCTCTCTCTCTCTCTCTTGCATTATTTCTTGTTTGTCTTCCCATCTTTTGTATTCCTGCTAATGGAATTCGTGGCAAGTTCAGATGTGAAAATCTTCATTTGATAAAAGTAAGAGGGGAAAAAATAACATTCGGGCAAGAAAAAAAAACGAAATGAAAACAAAAGCGAAAGATTGTGACAGAAGAAACAATTACCGGGGTTGTCTTTTGCAGACGAGTGTGCGGAACAATGCGCATGCGCAGAAAAAGATGTACGCGTTGATCGATTGTGTTTGGGGTAAAAAAAAAAAAGCAAAAGAATCGAATGAAAGACCGAGGAGGAGTGGGTGCAAGTCAAAAGTCAAATGCAAGAAACCAATTGATTTTGGACGATCAAATTATCGGGCAAAAGTTTCGACTTTCTTCCACCAAAGATATATTGACATGTAAATGAAATTTTTATTTTTCATTTCCGTCTTGCATTGTTTTAAAGAAATTAGAACAAGTCTCTGCCGTCAAAAGGACAAGGCTTAAAAAAGAGGAATGAAAATGAGGATTTTAATTAAAATGATGAATGTAGAATTTATTTTGCGGTTGCAGAGGGGAGAAAGATAGGACAAAAAAAGAAAATGTTTCAATCTTCAATTTAAAAAATACCTGGCATGTAAGTGATTTGTGACCCACTACGGAACGTAATAAAAATGTGACATTAATAATGTCACGTAAAAATAATTTCAGTGTATAACAATATATAATAGCAACTTTAATTAGAATATTTCATAAACGCTAGAAGCCAAATATAATATGCAGGTAATAATACTCAAATAAATTCTTAGAAGAACATTAATTACCAGTACTATGAATTTATGAAGGTTTGTAATTTAAATTTTTGTAATAAGAAAAGGCTTTACTGCATTGAGAAAGAATGTGAATTTCCAACGAATAAAGCTGTGAATACTGTCATAAATCGATCACTTTGTTGAGGAAGGGTTTTCCAACCGTTAATTAATTAAAATTAAGAGAAATGGATTTATCAAAATTATTTTCATAAGTTACAAAGTTACGAATATGTAATAAGATGTAACACAAGGAATGGTTTAGGATCGGAGTCTATCCAGACACGAGGCTTGTGTACGTCTATGTTTCGCCTTCAATGCACTCTAACAAAAGAGAAAAACTTAAAGGAATTGTCTAAGCCCCAAACTCTCCCTTATTATCTTTTATCAAGTCAGGGTTTCTGCCTGATTATCCCAATAATAATGCAATAGAACTACGGAAATCTGATAAAATAACTGGGTGTCACGGAATTTTAATGATTCCGTTGGCATAGGTGATCGTCTGCGCTCCAGAGTATTTGTGAACACAGAACGAAAACGAAATCGTCTTCGACCCCGTCATGAAGAGCATCAGCTCGCGGCAGCCAATGAGGGAGGAGGGAGCCTCTCTTCCGCGAGCTCGTCGAGAAAACAACGACGGAGTAGGAGAAGGAATTTGGCGGCTACCGAGCGAGGACGGAGCAAGAAGAAACTCCTGGCTTCGAACGACGGAGGACATCGTGAATGTCTGGGTTTGTCTTCGGCGGAGGAGCGGGCTCGTCCTCGAGCGATTTCAACGGTTTCGGCTACGGAGGCGGCGAGTGCCCCGTCGTGTGATTCCTGGCTGTGCAGAGAAGCTTCGTTGGCGGAGAATGCGTGCGCAGCAAGTTGCGAGTCTCCTCATTTTAAGAAGGCTTCTACGACGCCAATCTACGGGCTGCCTCGGGTGCCGAGCGTTGCGGTCGCCTACCGGCTGTACTACTTGGTGAGTGTGTCGTTTTCGGTATGCCTTATGGCCGATATGGTCAGACTATCTTTCCCTGAACTAAGTTGCCGGGACCTACGTTTCAATACGCATGTGTGTGGGTTTTGGCCCGGAGGCATACGGGCCTACTTCGGTAGCGACTTCGGCTTTGTCTACATAAAACACTAAGCGAAATGTGCTCTACCGTTAGTGTTTTATCAAGTTGTGTTAAGCCTCTTTAATTAGCCTAAATTGTTTTGTCTGACGAATTTATGTCAGCATTTAGTTACGCTAATTTCATATCACCTTTTCCCACAGGTTAATCTTGTGGCTGGTTTCGTCATTGTGAAAAGATTTTCACTTACTGTGTAAATTGTCTGTTATCTTTTCCTATGCTAATATTTTAATGTTAATGGATTTTTCCCGGACTTGGAACTTTATCTATTGTGTCTTTTGGACAAGAATTGTTTGTGAAATTTCTGCTACTCGTTGTATGGACAGTTTTATTTCACGAGTGCACCGTTCTGAGCTTTTGCTTGCTTTTGTGTTCAGTGCGAAATTTATGTGAGCTGTTCCTGTAAAATTGTGTTTTTGCTTTTTGAATTTCAAATCACATTTTTATATTTAAGCTTTCATATACTGAATTGTTATTAAATGTTTTTCTCGTTAGCTGAGAGGTTCGTCCCTAGGTAATTGTTTTTAAGGCCGAACCAGTTAACTTGCTGTATTCCTATTTAGCTTATATCCAATGTTTCGTTTTAAGCTATAAAACTTTTCGGCTATTAGACTTTAGCTCTTAAGTTTTAGCTGCCTACCCGGGTGGCCAAAGCGGGTAGGTGTCGGGAGTTAGCTTCCGACCAGCGAAAGCTGTGGGCCAAGTTCATGTTGCCTCGTTAGAGGTGTTTAATGTTTTACGTTGGGTGTTGCATAATGCCACCTGTAAGATCTCTTTAGATCTTAACTCCGTAGAGGGCAATACCATCTGCCCATCTGCTTCAAAAGAAGTTTAGCAGCTCGGCTGCCGGATATTTATTATATTGTAGTTATCTTTTGAGTCATTTATTCTTGTAGCTTTATGAGCTTTGGTTAGGTTACAAGCTTAATTGTAATTGTAAAGGCTTACGATAGAGCCTTTGATGTAATTTGCTTTTAGGTGAATTTGGTAATTACAGCTTTTGGTCATTAAGACATTAATTGTCGTATTCATTTGTTTAGCTTGTAAGCTTTAGCTTGGTTACTAGCTGAATTTTAATTTATAACGTAAGGGCTTACGTTTAAGCCTATGATGTAATTTACCGTTAGCACAAGCGTGCATTGAAGATTTAGCTTATCTGTAAGTTTTAATCTTTAGCTATAGATTTCTTTTGCACTGAGGTGCCGGTAAAGTTAATCTATTTGTGTTCTTGTTAAACATTTATTTATTTACTTTTTTGTGATTGTTGTGCCAATTATTGCTTTTGCAAAGAGGTGCTCAATTGACACTTCTTTATTTTCCATACTTTGCTTCATTTTCAATAAACTTTAACTTTATTTATACTATTTTGTGCGCTGTTACATGCTATTTATTATTCCACTGCGCTACTCATAAATTGCTCATTTATACATGTGACACTGGGGCTTTATTGCCAAAAAACGTTTTACTGTTAAACTTTTTTACTACATCGGTGATTCTTCGCAAATTTAATACGCTAAATCTCTATTACAAATTCTGATTAATCTATCAGACTATCAATAACATATTTCCATAACTTTGTCACCAAATCCCGCTGGCCTCATAGTCAGCCTGGTAAGTTGTAGATTCACAATACCATATAACTGTTACGTTTTTTAGGGTGCGTAAACTCTCAGTAACCAGAAAAAAAATTTCAAAAAGGTAACTACAGTTCATAACAATTTAAAGCAAAATTTAAGTATTAATTATCAATGTAACACCGGTTCAACTTCTAGACAGGCCCACTATTGCAGAACTTCTCCGTAAAAATGAAATCTTGATTGCCATAGTTCCTTTATGATATTCATTCAAAAGTTTGGGGTAACAAGTCAGTATTTTCTTAAATTCAACCAAAATTTAAGTTTACTTTTTCCTCATTACATTTTGCTTCTTTTATTTTTATTCTTTTATCCCTTATCTTTTTTGATATCTCATCTTAGGAAAGGACGAAGCTCCCGTTGTTCAAATTTTTCGACGCGCTGATAGCTTTTTGTCTTTTAGATGCAGAATTTCTCTGATAAACACTCGTTCTTTCTCTTTCATTTCCAAACACAAATATGCGCTAGTCGTCTAGAAGTTTGTTATGGAGCTCAAGGGAGACACGTGTATATCCTTTACCTTCTCGGTAGAGGTTGCCCTGTCTATATCATTTTATGCTCGTTGTTAATAATTCTTGGAAACAAATGTTCTAAAGGAGGAAGAAAAAAATACCTCATGTCCACACAGATAGAATTTTAATGCACCGTATACACATTTCGGTCAAAAGGAATACAAATACAATAGCTTTCATTGACCTTTATTCCCTGTATTGTGATTGGTTGCCACTATACGTCACTGATTTTTTTACAAAATGCAAATGGCGGATACTGGATGTGTTAACGGCATTTGTTGACTGTATCTTAAGTGAAAGTTTTAATTGTAGTTGTTCAAAATTTTTGTTGCTATGGTTAAATATCTGTTCCCAATTGTCAGAGTGAGGAGAAAAAAAATAAACGTCATTAGAAAATAATTTTATAGGTAATTTGGAAATGACTATGAAATTAAAATTATGACAGGTTGTCAGTTAAGATTTAAATCATTATATTTTACAAATATAAGGTTAGAAGTTTATGTTGAATTAATAAAGTTAATAATAAAAATCTTTAAAATAGTAAAAGCCTATGGAAAATGTTAAAAAATGAAAATTATTTAAATCACAAGTGCTTACACACGACCAAGGGACGCCGTTTTTTATGTGCCCACGTGGGTGGTCAAGGCTACAAAGGCTAAGAAGGTGTGTGAGAACGAGAGTTCGACAATCAACAATCGAACAGTGAAGTGTACATTTGTTCAGGTGGTACGTAAGCAGTGCTTATACGATTCTCACCCTTTCGGAATAAATTCCACATGAAATATACTGAAATAGGCAATAAGCCTGACTAACCCAAAGAGGTCTTCCACATTATGAAGAAAGAAATAAGATTGACGATTGTCAGAAGAGTAGGATAGGGTGAGGGGGTTTGGTGGTATTACATCTTCCAATAATCTGGGAAGGAAACGTTGCCAATGTTTTCAAAGTTGACGTCAAGAATATGCCTCGGTTTTCTATACTTTGTATGCCCCTTCATTTCCATCCGGTTTTCCAATATTCCAGCCACCAGGTCATTGTCATGGCACTTCATCGTCTGCACCATGTTCATCAGGAGATCTTGCACACACTAACTAAGGTGAGTCATGTTCAGATCCGAGTGTATGGATTGGTTTTTTACAGTCCTTCTGATGGTCTTCAGGGTAACATTCTGGAACGACTGGAGTTCATTCCATCTACTTTAAATATGGTTGCCCACGCAGGCATCTCATAGAGGAGGATGGTTCGAATCATCGTCTTATACAATAGCAGCTTATTGTCGATGCTGAGGGCACTGTTTCGAACCAGGAGAGCTATAAGGGCTGTACTTAGCCTTCTTTGCTTTGTTCAGAACGTAAGTCACGTGACAGTTCCATGAGAGTCTTGAGTCGATTATAACGCCAAGGTATCTGTAACTGTCGACCCATTCAAGTTCCTTATTGAATAAGGCAAGATAATCGGGGGACGCTTAAGCTTTTTGTTGAAGTACAAAGCTTTGCATTTTCCGACGTTAAGGTTCAGCTCCCAGCAATTAAACCAGTCTTCAAATTTCTTCAAGGCGTTCTGCAGACGAGTGATAACGTGAGATGGCTGGTGCGCCCAAGCCATGATGGCAGTATCATCAGCATAGAAATATAAATTACATTTTTCTGGTTTCGGGAACGAGAGTTTATGATAAAGGTCAGTTTATATCCAGTATGGACCAATGGACCAATCAGTTTATATCCAGTATGGACCAATCCAGTATGGACCAATCAGTTTATATCCAGTATGACCAAAGAACCGAAGGGCCAATGGTAAAAAACTAAAGTTACAAATTGGCAAAAAACAATGGTAAACAAGCAGAATATATTTATAGAATAAAAAAAACCGACGACGTGTTTTTCCAGTGATTGGTACGCACTTAACAGTCCATATCTTGAAACTACTGAACCGATTTTGATGAAACTTGGATTTATCCCTAAGTTGAAAGATACTTAATCCAATAAAAAAGAATAATTGCAATTCGATTTCTAGTTTCTGAAAAATACGAGAATAAACATATTTACATTTATGAAATTTGGCACACCTGTTTAGAAACCCGTATAGACTAACATATACGAATATTGTGCAATTCCAACAATATTACATACATACGAGTCGAATTGATAACCTTCTTTTTTGACGTCGGTTAAAAACTAAGGTAAAATTACATAATCAATGTTAACAAACTAAGGTGACAAAAAAACAAAAGCCAATAAGGCAGCCAAATTACAGAATCCAAAGTTAAACAATAAGGTGATAATTAAATTGAAGATAGACCTCTTGTCCATAAAAAATTATTTATTACTTCGAATGCGCATTTCGACCACCCTGTGGTCATCATTCAAAGTTGGTTGTTCTTTCAAATGAGGTGATAAAATTACAGAAGCCAAAGGTAAAAAATAAAATAGAAATTAATAAAAAAATAATAAAAAGAAAAACAAATAAATAAAAAAGTTCATATAAACATGGGTCCTAGTTTGAACAACAAGATTAAACAAAGTATAAAAAAACGACTATAATGAAACTTCACTATCGCCTAGATATATCAGTCCATATCTTGAAAACTACTGAACCGATTTTGATGAAACTTGAATTTATCCCTAAGTTGAAAGATACTTAATCCAATAAAAAAGAATTATTGCAATTCGATTTCTAGTTTCTGAGAAATATGTGGACAAACATACATACATACATACCCCTAAGAAATTTGGCATACACTCACAGCAATTTTCAGATCATAGGACTCATTTTATTAGGTTATAACTCTCTGACTCGATTATAAGAATACAGTACTTCGTAGATAAGTTGTACCATCCATCTTTGAGTGTTTACGAATCCCCGATTCATCTAACAGCGCCATGCACAGCTTTACGAGCCAAGTCATAGGAAATGGGTATTATTTCCGGTAGAGATACGAAATCAAGTTACGAAAATATGGCGGATAGCGATACTAGACGATTTCGCCGTTCGTGTTAGTAATACAAAATTATTAGAACTAATACTATTCTTTAGTATTACTATGGATGGGACAAGTTATCTAGAGACTATCTATCAGTAGGGATAGTCTCTTCAACTCTGACTGCGAGAACAGTCTCCTTCTAGAACCCAACGTTGAATAAGCCATTCTCCAACGTTGTTCATCTTGCTCCTTCAAATTTTACTAATTCAAGAAAAATTGAACGAAAATAGGAAACTAAGTAAGTTACACTTTTTTCTAACGTAAATTATACTTATTTAAGAGTTCCAAATTTATTTGATAACACATTTTTTTATTTATTATTGTTACGATTATTTTTTATTTACTCGTTGTGATCTGAAATGCATTTCCACTGAACAGCATTCATTATTATCGACTGCTAACAACATGGCTAGTTTCTGGCAGTAAAAATGGATCTAAACACCGGAAGTTGTGTATCGGAGCCTTAGAAGTTGTGTATCGGAGCCTAAGAAGGGTGGCTGACTTAATTTCAGCACGGAGATCGAATATGATATTAACTAAAATAAAATGGCACTAGCTACATTTAAAAACTCCGTGTTAGTCGTGTTAAGCGTGTCGTGTTGCTAAAACCTGATATCACTTCCTGCACGAACCGTGTCCCAAGTTGGAAAACGCTTAGCACGGAGCACGGGCTTTTTTTGTCCGTGTTCGTGTTAGTTCTCTAGGACGACATTGGCGCGCATGCTCATTGTGGCATTCCACATCTCTCTCATGAAAATCCGTAATGGTGGGCAAAGCATTGTTAAGGGACATTGTTAGCTCTAAAACAATACAAATCATAAACGTGCAAGTAATCACAAGCTACATTCAAAAACTCCGTGCTAGTCGTGTTAAGCGTGTCGAGTTGCTAAAAATCTGGTGTCACTTCCTGCACGAACCGTGTCCCGTGTTACAAAACGCCTACCACAGAGCATGGGGATTTTTCGTCCGTGTTCGTGTACAGCCTTCTATAATCATGTAGGCTGCGGTTCGTGTTAGCTCTCTAGCATGACATTGGCGCGCATGCTCATTGTACATTATAAGTTGAATGTATTGTTAAATCAATAAATCACTTTATAAAAAAATTGATGTTTAAAATTTTTTAAAAGATGTCGTTTTTCTTCCTATTGTTGTCTACCGTTCAAGAGCTGTCAACTCTATGAACACGGCGATCGTTATTTTAGAATTTAGCAACAGATTTATCATTAAAATCCTTTTTTCTGCCTACAAGCTTGGAGTTTTATCTTCTGCTGGCGAATTTTGACTATAGAGATGATAAAATACAAATACAGGTTGGTATACAAATGTAAACATGTGTAAATATCTGAATACACGTGTGTAAATTTGTGTACCTGTGTGTGTTAATGTGTAAATATACTATACAGATGTGTACAAAATCGTAAACTTGTGTAAATAGGTGTATAGACGTACGTAAACCTGTGTGAATAGGTGTATACCCGTGTGTAAATAAGCTGTACAGAGGTGTACATAAGCGTAAACATGTGTAACAATGTGTAAACCTGTGTAAATAGGTGTGTACACGTGTGAAAATTTGTGTACGTGTGTGTTTAAATGTGTGTGAAGTTATGTAAATATTCTATACAGATGTGTACAAGAGTGTAAACTTGTGTAAATAGGTGTATAGACGTATGTAAACTTGTGTGAATAGATATATACCCGTGTGTAAGCTTGTGTATATTGTGTAAATTTGTGTAAATATGACTATATAAATGTGTAAGCAGCTGTGAAAAAATATAAATATGTATGTAAATAGGTATATACGCGTATAGCAATAATGAGTCTTAAGTCTTGTAAAGTCGAGTCAATTGACCCGAGAATGGCGACTCGGATATTCGGGTCAAACAACTCTTACTGACATCTGTGTCCAATGACTCTCTTAAATGGGTCGTATTGGAAGAATCATAGGACTCTCAAAATCGGGTCATATTAATCGCATATTGCTGTGAGTGTACTTGTTTAGAAGCCCACATAGACTAACATATATGAATATTGTTGGAATTGCATAATATTCATATATGTTAGTCTATTTCGGCTGCTAAACAAGTACGCCAAATTTCATAACTGTGTGTATGTATGTATGTTTGTCCACGTATTTCTCAGAAACTAGAAATCGATTTGCAATAATTTTCTTATGAATTAGTTATCTTTCAACTTAGGGATAAATCCAAGTTTCATCAAAATCGGTTCAGTAGTTTTCAAGATATGGATTGATATAGCTAAGGCGATAGTGAAAGTTTCATTAAAGTCGATTTTTTTATACTCTGTTTAACCTTGTGTGCCCTATTATTCCTCCAAAATTCATCATTTTGAAGTCGGTTAAAAAATAAAGGAAGCCAAACAGGAGGGAGTGGCAAAGTACATAAACATAATCAAGTGATACCAGATATTTTTAATAAGTTGAAACAATTATGAATCCCCAAGGGGACGATATTCACCGTAGAGAAGTAATCTTGAGCCTTTCTTCTTCATTTCCAGGGTTTCGTACGCATCCAGTAGGTAGTTTAATTGATTTGACGTAGTAGTTTAAGGTTTGTTTTTTTTTTTCTTTTTTTGTGTCCAGTCTCCAGGAGGTGCTTGGTTACTGCAGACTTTTCCGAGCGTTCATATTTTGTGTGTGCCGTATGTTCTTTTTTCCGAGTTTCGGCATTCCTTTTAGATTGCCCCCGGTACACCTTATTGCAAATTTTACAAGGGATTTAATAAACCCCAGATTGTAGCGTCGATGGAGTCTTATCTTTCGGATTTCCTAGGAATTGGGAATATGGCAAAGTTTTGGCCTACAGAAACCCCATTCGTTGAAGTTTCTGATTTTTTTTTGTTTTTGTGTAAGGAACCTGTCCGCAAAAGTATCTGAAACCCTGTCATAAACTTTTAGAGGAGGTAGTATGGATGATTTTAAGCAAAAAAGTTCATATGAACATGGGTTCGAATTTGAATGATAACCGAGTTATGAACAGAAATAAAATCTTGTAAACATTCCAAGGAGGAGCTTTAGCAGTGAAGCAGAAATACATTTATATTATTAAAAAGAAATTAACCCCCCCTCCCTGAATAGGGATAGGCAAGTGGCAGATCCTGCGGTCATCTATTTTTACCCCTTTATCTGCACTTTTTACCTCTCTCAAGTTTTTTAATCAAATTGATTTTCTCGAACGTAATATGTATAAAATGTAAAAACCTGGTAATTTCCTTCCTTTTTCGTCATTTCCATATGTTGCCATAGTTCTAAGGACCAAGTGACTGCCACCCCTGCAAATCCGACCCCCCTGGAACAATTGGGCCTAAAGTTCATAGTACTGTAGATCTTGCCTAGAGGAATCTGCATACCGAATTCCACGCCTTTACTTACCTAAATAGCACACAGATATGTTGCCATCCCTGAATCCCACCCCCGTAATTCCGACCCCAGTGTACCAATCAAAACCAAACCAAATAGTACAGATGGGCATACCCATAATAAGCTACATTCCGAATTTCAACCTTCTACCTCAAAAAATATAAAAATTATGAAGGGGTACACAGTTAGACATTATAAAACCAATACGTAGCTCCATTCTTCGGCTACTTAATAATATAGATTATGAGCCCTTGAGCAATCGTTCGTCGCAAAGCGATTTCACGTGCGCGCGCCGATGTCAGTAATGCATAAAAGATGAACAGAAAGTAACAATGCATTCCTTCTTGACAAATCGATTGTCATATGACATGCCATTATCTTTTAATTCTTTATACTCACTGTTTTAGCACGTGAATTCGACTTGAAGAGGTCCACGAAAAATTCTGAAAAGTTGATGCGGCCGAGCTAAGACTTTGTGGCACAAATATAAAATTTCAGGTTCTTAGGCCTTTTCGTACAAAAGTTATAGCTTGATTTGTATTTGGAGCCTCGTGGCCCCTGCCGAGGCCTCAGAGGACTATATCAATTTGAGTGTGTAATAGCTAAAATTTTAAGGAACATATTATAAATATAAAACATTTCAGGTTTGATAGTCATATTTCTGAAAACAGAATTTGAAAAAGTTAATTCGTTTTTGGAGGGAAGATTCTCGGTATCATCTGTACTTGTCTGCACTCTGTGAATTCAATGGTAATATTTTCAAATTTTCTATTTTTTTTATTTAAAAAATAATCCAAAACTCTTTTCGGGAACGCGTCCATAAACAGCTTCTTGTAATTCAAACAAATAAAAAATGACATTAAACTAAACATAGAAAATTATTCCTTGGTATATAGTTTTACATATCAATTATTTAAAAAAATAATGAGAAACTGTATTTTTATCACTTAAGATTTTCATTTATTGGCTTTTCAAAAGTTGTCCGGCAGTTAACACGTCATTTCGTGAACCCAGTAAGGGGTTTGGCAAAATGTTTCGAAATAACCGTGCTAGATGGTCCTGGTGAAGATGCACGTGAAGCCTTTCCAGTATTTGTTTATTTTGTGCAATCTATAATTCATTTTGCTGGTTAAGCACCTTTCAGTTTAAAATTCGTGTAGCGTACTTTAATTCCTTATCATTTCGGGAACGCCATTATATATTTCGTTTGAGGGAAAAGTATATACTTTTAGCGTAATTATGCTAAATAACACGATTTACTATCTAATAACCCTGAAATCCGGCTTCTAGGATGGGGTCGATGCCGTATAAACAAAATCAAATGTCAAATAATCATTTC
>JAHWFO010059745.1:546562-559021 GCA_023313115.1 Rhysida immarginata
TTGTGAATCACGGGTGGTCAGCCATCCAGTGACTAGCCGTGCCTGAAGTTGCTTAACTTCTGAAGTTGTGTTTCAGTGAAAGCCCACCAGGCCACGGCCTACTCCTAAATAATAATAAAATAATAAAAAATAATAAAAATTGGGTTCTAAACAATTGCATACACTGCTTCTTGAAAAACCTTTAAGAGTGGTCAAGATGCACTACATGATCAAAAGAGTTGGGACACACCTGTGAACACCTCGAAATGGATCATTTAATGGAAAAAAAACTCATTTAAAGTTAACAACAAAATTCAAATAATTTTTTTAATGTAATGATCCATTTCAAGTACAGTTGAATTGTAGAACAAATGACATATCAATATGCCACGACAGAAGGATCTCTCGGAGTTCGTACGAGAACAGATTTTTGGATGTCACCTTTCTGGAAAAAGCATCAGAGAAACGTCACACATCCTCCAGCAACCAAAATCAACTGTCGGAAACATTGTATCCCAATGAAAAATAAGGGGAACACCACCATTCGCCGGAATGTGTTGTTTCAACAGTGAAGTTTGGTGGTGGTGGAGTGATGGTCTGGGGCTGTTTCTCATGGACTGGACTGGGCCCGCTCATCAAAGTGGACGGAAACCTCAATGCTGATGGCCACAGAATCATTCTGGATAACGGGGCACTTCGGTGACGGGCCGTTCCTCTTCCAGCACGACAATACGCCTTGCCACAAAGCAAGATCCATATCCGACTGGTTTGACGAGATGCGGGTTGAAGAGCTGGATTGGCCCGCCCAGACTCCTGATCTCAACCCCATCGAACATCTTTGGGACGAATTGAAACGACGTGTGAGATCCAGGATGGTTCGCCCTACATCTGTCCAAGAACTGACCACGACACTCCTCGAGGAATGGAGGTCAATACCTGTGAACACATACCGTAAACTTGTGGACAGTATGGCATGTAGGGTGGAGGCAGTGATAGCAGCTCAGGGTGGTCCTACACACTACTGATTGAAGCTTTTTGCGGCTTTACGGCTTCATTTTTGATTGAACACTGGTATGTGGATGAATTCTAAATTGACACAGCTTGATACTACATCCAGAAATCTGACATCAATGACACAAATACTTTTTTTTATAATTGTGTAGATGTAAAGGCGGAGCGGCCGGCTCGGTGGCCGAGAGGGTTAAGGCACAGGTTAGGTTAGGTTAGTGAGTCGCGGGTTCGAATCCCGCCGAGGGCATGGATATTTGTGTTTGTCCCTTTTCATTAACATCCTTTCATCATCATTTCATCTGCACCTGGTTCTTGGCGCCTTTGTGCTGTATCAGCTCCAAAGTATATATGATATACGCCTTATCACAAGGCATATCATATCCACCCTCAAAAATGAAGAAGGCACCTCAACAAACAAACAAAGGCGGAGCGACATTGGTCTAAAGTTTTTCAAATCAGTGGGACCCGTCTTGAAAATGGAGCATATTAGCACTTGTTTTAACAGAATTGAGAAGTTTTCTGTAGAGACAATTGTTTCAATTAACTCAAGTAATAGCCGGCCTTCTAAGATCCCCCGTTTTTGAATCTCCTTACCAGTCAGGAAATCATCATAAACTGTAACTTTGTGGATCGTATTGGATCAGAATATGCAGAAATTTTCTAAAAACAAGTCGAAAAAAATCGTCGTGATCTTTGGTCCGCCAAGTCTCCACCAAAACACGAATGTGGAAATCCATTTCGTCAATCGAAAAATGAAGATATTTTAGTTTATTGAAGTTCCTGTCACGTATGTACGCAGTGGAAATTTGAAGAAACGACATAAAGTGAGGGAGTGGGAAAATTGCATATAACTTTATTGCGTTACGAACAATGATTTCAATGAAAACGATATGTAACTTAGGGTGCGTCTAAAAAGTCCGATCGGTCGCGACCGGTCAAAGCCCGTCGCGAACAGCCTGTCCATAAAGTAATGACCGTTCACGATGAGCATTTTCATAACGCGACTCGTAGTACTAATCGCGACCGGAGTCCAACGCCGGTCGGTTGCCTCGGTGAGTAGAATCAAATTGGCGGATTTAAAGTAGAAAATTCAAGTGTTCGAGTGCCCGATACATAATAAATATATTTTGGAGAAAGGAGACGGCGAAATACATATTGGGCAGCATCAAGAGACAAGGAATGAATACGAAAAAGACGGGTGAAGAAAATTTATGTATGTACACAATTTTAAATCGTACTAACTTAAATGAGGAGGAAACTTGCTGCGACGCCACTTGAAGCAGAATGCTCACGTCCATGAGCGAACAAACGAAAGCAAACGGCCGCCGACCGATCCCCGATCGTACCACGTGATCTGTTGGCGACCGATCGGATTTTTTAGACACGCCTTAATAGATACTCAAAAATACTTACTTTGCAAAAGCTTAAAGTTACTGTTCACCAAACACAATGAAGATACGTAAAAGAACGAATCATGAAACTCCGACAATATCAGAGCCGGAGTATTTACCTTTAGGGGCCCTAACCACTGCACACCTTCCTCAGTATACATGTAAATCCTGTTTTTTGAGGATTCGGGCGCCCCTATTCACATGCTTAGTCTAACGAGGCCCTAAGCACGTTCTTATTCTGCTTATGTATAAGTCCAGCACTGGACAATATGCTTATGATTGGCAGAAATAACGGCACACTAACTTTTTGACATAACTCGTTAAAAGCGAACATCAACAATGTACGAATACACAATGTTTTTACGTTGATACGAATCTTATCGATCCGACAGTTTGATTAAGAGTGACCATAGAGAAAGCCCATTTAACGTATTAGCAACACTCGTAGAAAGAAAATACTATTTATATCAGAAACATTTTTAGAACGTCGGTGAACGAATATTATCCAGCCGACTGCTTGTTTACGAACGATAGCAGCAGAAGCACAGTCACTCGATGAGAAGAAGCATAAAACGGGTTTCACAAATTTTTTGCAGCGTCCGCTTCGAGCGCCCCACCGCGAACCCTTTCCCAATTAATTCGAACCGCGCGGTTCTCTGTCGCGCGTCTTCCGCAGAACAGGCCGACAAAGTTCGGCGTGCTGAATTTGAGTGGCCTCGGCGTCAGTGGTGGCAATAAGCTCAGCAAGTCAGTAAAATTGAAATACACGTAAATTTTGGGAAGGTAAAAGCAGGCACAACACACAGATTTAATATAAGAATTAGGGGCAGTTTGAACCTGCACGTTGGCCAACTCCATACCAATCGAGAATAGAATAGGTGGATTTAGGAGAGAAGGACGAGACACAAATATCCTGGAATACAATACATAATATGAAGAGCCGACTTGGAGCAAGTCATATTGCAGCAATTTAACAGGAAGTTAGATTAGTGTAGGCACCTCAATATGTAATTTATATTGCCATGACCATGGAACAGCCTAAGTCCGTACTTTGATACACCGAGAATCTTCACGGAAATATACCAGCAGCTCGGCTGGTATTGAAAGGCTTTTGCCACAGAAAATACATGCGGAGTCCTCGCAACTTTTGTGGGCTTAAAATTAACTATACTTATCTTGTGTGATCTGGTTGGACAGTCCAGCGTGCGATGTAACACATAGGTTGATCATTCCAAGACAGTTCCATTCAGCACAATATTATTCCCGTTGCTCGGCTTTGAAATATCGGTCTTAAACGATGAGAATCCATGAATATCTTTTAATATTTCGGCATATGAAAAACCCTGGTTAGCGACTACGGAGGTTCAGGGCAGAATCTTTTATTCATGAAAGCTACTTTCCTTTCCCTTTCTCTCACCTCCTTGACTGATTTACCCCATTATTCGGTCGATCTGTCCAACGCCACTTAAAAACAAAGCCTGCTTACTGCGTCATCAAATGAGGACTGACAATCCAATCTTCATTGTTTACAACAAACAAAAATACTTGTTATAATCAGTGTACTTTCGTTTGTTATAACAATGAAAGTTGGATTGTCAGCCCTCGTTTGATGACGCAGTCAGCAAGCAGTGAGCAGGATTTGTTTTTTAGGTGGCGTTGATCTGTCACGCTCAAATCCAAAGAAATATGCTACACGATACTTCTACTCAAGAGTTTCGTTAGCGACGTTGGACGATCGCTTAGAAGCGGAAACCAATCGAATTGGAGGAATGGAGGTTTGGTTTGGAGCTGCACGATAATTCTTCTCCAATTCTATTGGTTTCCGATTTTGAGCGATCGTCCAATGTCGCTGACAAAGCTCTTGAGAAGAAGTAGCGTGCATCATACTTCTTTGGATTTGAGCGTGACAGATTCCTATCGACCGAATAATGACGTAAGTCAGTGATTGCAGTTTCGTTTACTGATATCTGTCACTGCATTTATAGTGATGGGGCCTTGCATATCGGGATCATTATCAGAATCAGGCCGGAGGATTGGATTTCGCCCGCGGTAGTCACGGACGGAAGCTCCTCGTGGCCAAGGAAACGTTTGGAAACGTTTCAAGTCTTGTTCTGATGAACGTGTGTAAGTGGCCTCATTTCGTGGTCCACCTTCCACAATTATGTGTAATTTTATCTAAGATCTCAAGTTATTTCAAGTATAATCCTGTTCTATTTTAAAGCGGCTCCCTCTTGATTTGGCTAAATCCTTCCTTCAAACGAATGTCTGGAAGAATGTGGACGAAAGATGAGTCTTTGGGGGAAAAGTTTAATTATAAAAAAGTAATTTGCCTTTATGCCTGAAAGAGAATATTTTAACCCAATGTGTAATACTATCCCTCATCTACGAGGATGTACATGGGCACTAACACAAATACCATCTAACGACTGCAAACTGCCCAACGAAGCATGGAACGATGTATACTCGTTAGAATAAGATGTGGCATAAAGAAGGGGCCACTAGGATTCGAGGACAAACGAAAATGGTCGACATCATAAAGCGGATAGGACAGCTTAAATGGCAACGGGCCAGAAGACAGGCCACTCGATGGAATACCACTGATTTCCACGAACTATCAAAAGACTACGACGACACATCCCATTACGAAGATGAAGCGACAACATCAAAAAACGGATGGCCATCAATTGGAAAAGCAAAGTCTACATCCAGTAGTGGATTGACAAAAGTTGAAATTGATGATGAAAAAGAGGATGATGATGATGATGACGATGATGAAGTACAAAGAGTGACTTTCACTTCTATCTTGTTTTCTTACATCGTTTCCGTTTACCAATTTTATGGCATGGTTATTTTAATAATGTTTATTTCAGATATTTTATGAAAAATCTTTTGTAATTATTGGAATTATTTCTTAATTGGATGGCTGAAAAAACAAGTAGACCAAGTCACATTTTTAACATTCATAATAATTCAGAGTTTAAGCTGTTATTTTATTAAACAGAATAAGGAATCGTAATTATTGTTATTGTGTCTCGAAAACATAATTTTTCTACCTAAAATTTGGTGTTAGTCCACAATTGGTGTTTATCGACAGTTTTTTGAAAATGGGCTTGGTCAATTTTATTTTCAGCCATTCAATTGATGCTAATGCTTAATCTCTATCTATTTCAATTGTTTCAAGTAAACGAATCGTATTTTCGAGTTCTTCACTTTATTATCAAGGATTATAAATAAATTCGTTCAATGGCTCCGAAAATGGTTGTTCATTTTCACCCTTTTATGACTATCACTGACTTATTTTATTACGTGTTCTCAATCTTCTTTTATTGCAGTCATTCTTTTTTTTAAATCCTATTATTTCATTTCAGATTCCCTGTTATAATTTTTGCCTGTTCTTTTGAAGTTTCTTGGATCATCACGGATTCTTTTGTGTTTCGTCGCCCAAGCGTCCGACACTATTTCTTGATTTCCGTGCTCCCTCCCTCGCCTCTCTTTCGCCCCCACCCTTCGTCTTTTATGTCCCATTGTCTCGAAATTTTCGTTATTGTTCAAGCCCCTATCATCTTAAGACTCTCTCTTTGGAATGCCAAACACTTCAATGTTCAAAATAACATCTAAATGTCTATGGAAAGTAGTAAAATATCTCGCCGTAACAAAGCTGGAATATAAAATTCAATCGTGTTTGTTTCTTCACAGGTTTTACGACTTGGATCTAGATCTATCTAAATAAAAGTCAATTACGTTTCATGGCTAAACTCTATTGTGAAGTTATTTATAACTTGTATTATGTGCAGACTCTAAGCTTTTGTACAGATTTTAGGAATTCTTAAAAACATCGTTCCGAAAGCATTTTTGGTTTTAGATATGTAAATGTGAAACCTTCACAAGTGAAACTTAAAAAGAATTCTCTTTTTTTTCCTTAAATCTTTACGAACATTAAGTATTATTTTTCTTAAAACATTACTGAAAGTATCATCTTATGTTTTTTTAGGGTTTTTAGCCAAAGCAACATGAATGATAGCGTTATGTATAGCAGATGCCATAGAATTTCCGGAGGTACTGTTACCCTGGCTTGCTAAATTTCAACAACTCCGCCTTTCTTCCGTTTTCATGTCTCTGTGATTCCGCTTAATGACATCCTACAGAAATTCAATAAAGCATTAACATAATTCCTGTTTTAAATCGGGGAATCTCTGCAGGCCTCAACAAAGGTTCCTCAAGTAACGCCTGGATAGTAGCAGTTGATTGGGGAAGGCGTATTATCTGCAGGGTGCGCGAAAGCCAAAAGAAGGATTCATGGATCAGCCAGTAAGAAGCCAAAAACCTCTGGACAGTTTCGAACAACATTCTATTTCATCTTGATAATGCTTGTTCATCTGGTGTTCAACTCCGTTCAACTTCATTGAGAACTCAGGCGCCCGATAAATTTACAACTATGCGTTGACGAACGAAGTCGCTAACTTCACCTTATTTATGTACAGTTATCGATTGCGAAAGACTTGTAAGAAGCTTAGATGTCCCTCATTTATTGCACTAATTTAGCATGAGTATATTCCATTCTGTTCGGGGAGAGGGGGATTTAAATTTGTTGTTTATTCAAATTAATATTTCATAATATTAACTTTATCGTTTATGACTTTAACTTTTTTTCAGGGGGAAATCCTGAGATCACGCACTTCCTTCGGAAGGGAAGTAAAGCCGTTGGTCCCGTGTAGTCGTTTGCAGGCTGCACGTTAAAGAACCCTTGCGAGGCAAAATTTGCGGCCCCTATAACGCCGTCCTGAAATGACCATGGCAGTTGAAAAGGACGTTAATACCAAACAAACCAAACCAAACCAACTTTAACTTTAATAACGCTAAGTAGAATAGATTTAAGTTCAAAACATCCTTAGCGAATTGTCCACAGAGCAAAATAAAAAGGACTTACATTCAATTATGCTCAATACATTATTCATAGCACAAGGGGATAGCGTCCGACGCTGCTGAGCAGAGGGTAACAGGTGGCAATGACAAAAAATATTAACAAAGCATTCCTTTGCGCACGATGTTTTGTTTGCACGGCGTGCTTCCATCCATAGAGCATTTTTCAGCGGAAGCAACCGCCTCTCTTCTTGCGTTTGCTTCTTGCTCAACCCTTCGCTGTTGACTAGACATCAGCTCTGTTGTCTACTTGATGCTAGCGCCAGCTACGATATCTAAGGCTGTTGGTTGTTCTTTTTACCTTCTGCGCATGCTCTCATTCGAGCTGCGAAGTGTCTGACACTAACCTAACTTACACTATTCTAATCTAACTTAAAGGGCAACTGACACCAAACCGGAAGTTGATTTCATATAGTTTTGAATACTTTCCTGATACTAAAAATCAATTTTATTTTTTTTTCTTGTCATTTTTAATAAAGAAATCATAATTTAAAGGTCACTTCCGGTAATACATATTCAGTTTGATTTTCGTCAAAAACTACCGTAAGAGCGCGGTGCTAATGACGTCAGGTTTGCCCAACATCGCAAACTGTTCTTGCTTTGGCTGTTATTGCGCATAAGCTCAGAACAAATTTAATCATTCTTGAATCTGCCTGAAAAATTTGTCAGCATGGTTTATTGTTGCGCGTTTAATTGCAACAATTCATCTATGAGCGGGTAAGAAGTTTTTTCGGATTTCCGAAAGATCCAACTTTAAAAACGCAATGGCTGAAAAATATTAACAGAGCCAATTTCCAACCGACTAAAACCACTAAACTTTGCCACATGAAAATCTTTTAAAACATCACTATTACACATGTTTATAAATACCATGTAGGAAGAATTAATAATGAGGTTTCATGAATTTTTTATTCTGGAAGAAAAGGAAGCCATGAACAAAGAGCTTCACCCTCTTTCATGACAGCTTCAGTGCCCAAAAAAAACCAATTTAAGAATAATTACTAAAAATATAAATCGATGTAATAAATTGAAATTTAATTTATGTAAATAAAAACAAATTTAATAAATTGGTATGGCGGAATGGTACATTCGCATAGGCCTACCACGAGATAATGATACGGAATCAAAAAGAATTACGGGGCTGTGTTGGGAGTATGTTAGAAATGGCAACAGACAAGAACTAATGTTTCGCGCAAACATCAAATTTATAGTACTGCCACCAAATGAAATAGGTGATTCGATGGGTTTGAAATCTAAATTAAAATGTTTCTTCATAAAGCTAAGAGCCTATAAATTTAATGTAGCATCTACATTGATAATGCTAACTGTCATAGTTGCAATATCAGTATCCACCTCCATGTTGTCACTGACTGGTCTAGTTGTTGGTGAATATTTCATTATCGCACTGAACAACAACATTTCCATATCAGATAGCGACGCTTTAGGATGAATATACATTGAGTGGCCATATAATTATGACTACTCCATCAGTATTTCGTTGGGCCATCTTCTGCCGTCAATCTGCGATGATTCGCATTTACTCCACGAGATGTTGAAAAGTCATGCGAGGAATGATGTTGTCTTGTGCTTTCTGCCCACAATCCGCTTCAAACCCCTTCAGTATCTATCAGTGAGCTTCGACTTTCGGGCAATGTTGTGCTTCGCAGATGATGTCTTTCCCTGCTTCTTATAGGCTATCATAACAGTCTTTGCCTGATGAATAAGACTGTACTGTTGCGTGAAATTTGTTGTTTTCGGACCACCTGTCCGATGGCTCTTTCACCTTTCTTAAAAGCTTAATTGGATTGAGATTTGGTCATTATGGGGGCCACCTAAGCCAGGTTCGTCGTCGTTCGTGGCGATCGCGACAATCTCGACTTACTATCATTTTCAATTGTCGAATCAATTTAGAGGTTAAAGCATACATTCACTAACAAAACATTTTTTGCAGCAAACAACGCACAGGAATTGTTTGTTCTTGAAACTATTCCTGCAAAATACGAGTAACTTGGCATGCCGCATTGTCACGTTGGAAGCAGCCATCTCCATTACGATACACTATCAACATGATTGCCTGAACTTGATACTTAGGTATGTTCTGATATTCAGACGTTTTTCTACACAAATAAAGGACCCATATTATGCCAGGAAAATATGCCCCAAACCATGACTGCCTGAACGAGCTTGAACGATTGTACTCATGCATGTGGGATCCATGCTTTCATGCAGTTTCCATCAAATTCTCATTCTATTATCTGCATGATGCAACTGAAAACGTGGTTCATCAGACCACATGACTTTATTCCGATGCTCAACTGTCCAATCCTTGTGTTTCCGTGCGAATTGGAGACGTTTTATCTTGTAAATTGCAGATAGCAAAGGTGTTTGAAGTGGCCTTCGGCTCCCATATTCCATACTAAGGGGTGTATGGCGAACAGAGCATTCAGAAATCATTTGAGAGGATCCCTGATAAAGATCTGCGGTAATTTGATGCGCTTTTGCCCTTCTGTTGTCTTGTACCATTCTTGCCACCCTTCTTTCTGCCCGAACATTGATGGCCACAACTGGTAAGTTCAGACCCAGTTTTCCGGCAGACAGTCCAGTCTGTGACAATTTAACAGCAGCTGCTCTTGAACATTTAACGAACGCAGCCGTTTTGCTGGTATTTGTTCCATGGCTCCAAGCGCCAACAATCATCAAAAGCTGCTAAATCGCGTCGTTTACCTGTAATCTTCTGAAACAAATCACTTCCAATGTCGTGGTAAACAACCTGCTTGCCTATTTACACTAGTCCGGCTCTTTAGCAACTTCAGCGCGAAATCATAGCTAATTTGCCTACAAACATCAGGTGGTCATAATAATCTGGCCACTCAGAGTAAACACTTCCTAGTATAGATCTCACTACGCAATTGTACAAAGCTTTAACAATACAAATATCATTGATATCAGCGTCGATCATTCGTCTATAGTTAGACCAGTCTGTCAGTATAGGTTCACATTCGTTAAAGGAGTTACATTTCAAAAAATTGCAAAAACGCCTGCTCTCCTATAACCTATAATACCATATTTTTGAATAGTTTTAAATTTGTTCTAGACAGCATGAAATCTTTCACACAGGACTGATGAAATTGATGAAGCTAAGTCCTTTTCAAAACAAAATCTATCACAAACATTAGGCCACACGAATATCCAAAGTCATTGTTTATGAATATAGAAGGAAATATGAATTCCGTGTCCCAAACTGTCGCATATACAGGGCGAGGCATTTATCTTGAGACAACTGAATATCTCGGAAACTAAACATTGTAGAAAAATATGTCCAAACTCAAAAGTGAATTATTTCGCGGGAGAAATTCATTAGTTAAAAAATTACCCCTCCCCCTTGTGAGGAGCACTGGGGGGATGGGGTAACTTTGAAATCTTAAATAGCAATCCTTATTTTTAATGGTATATTCAGATTGTACACAATATTCGAGAAATGTTTTATTCTTGGTGTTTTTTCAATTGATCCAACTGTTTAGGAGATAGAGGCCCTGAAATTGTTGAACTTTTAAAGTTTGAACCCAGTTTTACAGACATTTTTATTTATTTTTTTATTTTTTGGAAATTCAGACAGTGGGGTTCTTAAACTATATATTGACTATTTTTTTATGGAAATGGGCTAAGCCTTTTTAGAGAAATTAATTTTTTTCTTAGAAAAAGTGAAGAAATGGCAGAATGGCAGAAACATTCATTTCAATGCTCCAAATACAATATAAACGGCATGAAGAGCTTCCTCTTTTTGAAAAATACATTTTTTTGACGTAGAATACGTCTTATGTTTCGATACTGGGATGCCACGCTTAAATTGTGAATGTCACGAAAAGTGTTGATCACGAAAACCTTAATAACGTCAAAACTATTAATGATAGAAAAATGAATGATATTGCATTCGATAGTATAGAAAACAAAGCATGCTTTAGACTTTCACCGACTTCACGCTGAAGTCATCGGCTGATGCAATCGAAGTACAAAGTTGAGTCAGAAAATCTGCTCTCTGGCGGAGATAAATTTAGTCTAGCTCTGGCTTCCTTTGTGATAGCACGACATTTTAGGTGTCATTTCTTTTATCTTTTTGCGCTTTATAAAATAGCTTAAAAATTAAACCTCAGTATTTAATAGTATCTAGGATATCGGCCTTCGAATTGTGGAAATTTTGCAAACATTACAGAATTTCCAAGTTTATGCATAATAAACGCCAGAAAAATTATAGAAAACGTCACAGGTAAACAGATCGAGAGATGGGGAATCCATGAAGACCAAAATGTCCGATGGTGAACGTCTACGGGCTCAGCAGGAACGACTGAAAGTTGAGTCGTGCCGACGGCAAAGTGAACAATAGCCCGATACGAATGCGCCAATAACTTCCACTGCTAAGTTCGACGCAAATAACATATCTGATGATATATACATTTCAACACCGAGTGATAAAATCCAACCCATGGAGATCTATAATGAGTCATAATCGTCAACATAAGCAGCATCTTCGTCAAATGCGATTTATGTATGGAGCGATATACAGGGTGAGGCATTTATCTTGAGACAACTGAATATCTCGGAAACTAAGCATTGTACGAAAAAATGTCCAAAATCAAAAGTGAATTATTTCGCGGGGGAAATTCATTAGTTAAAAAATTACCCCTTCCCTTTGTGAGGGGGGATAGGGAGAGAGGGTAACTCTGAAATCTTAAATAGGAACCCCTATTTTTAATGGTATATTCAGATTGTACACAATATTCGAGAAATGTTTTATTCTTTGTGTTTTTTCAATTGGTCCAACCGTTTCGGAGATAGAGGCCCTCAAAGTGTGGAACTTTTAAAGTTTTGACCCCAATTTTATCGATGAAGACAAAGAGATAGAGAGTGGGTCTTACAACATTCCTATTCTACTTTTTAATGGTCTTTAAAAATCCGAAATCAGAATTTCAAAATTTCAAATTTTTTTTATGCACAAGTAAACTTTTGGGGGCAGCGGTCCTATGGAGGCATTGTCTGTGTCTATTGAAAAATATTGGATTCTACGTCAAAAAGAAAATTGTATTTTTCAATAAGAGGAAGCTCTTCTTGCCGTTTATATTGTATTTGGAGCATTGAAATGAATGTTTCTGCCATTTCTTCA
>JAHWFO010059757.1:0-14820 GCA_023313115.1 Rhysida immarginata
AAAAAAAACTCACGCACGACTCATAGGAGTCTTCCATCCTGTTTCTTTCATCCATAATATTACCCCTTCAGTCCATTGTTGCGCGTTGTTAGCAAGCAGTTCTCGGCATAGTCATTGCCTAGCTTTGAAACTTTTTGGCGTCGTGCGGTTACACTTGCTGAGTTATAAGGAGGGCGACTCAGGTCAGCGAATAGCATGGCTAGACGTAAAAACCAAGTCAGCACCGAGCAGGTAGTATATAATATACTATCTAAAACGGCGTTCAACAAACAAAACATTTATAGATTTAATTCCTGTTTTAGGACACTAGCGTCCCAGCTAACAGAGTGCGGAGAGCAGCAACTAGTGGACTTATATGTCAAGGCCTTTCCAAGGGACATGGCAAACTTATTACGAGATAAAGCTCCAGATAAATTAGAGGTTGCCATGCAATATACGAAGGCAGTATTGGGACAGTCCCATCATAAGGGGGCGCAGGGCCAGATTAAACAAGAGGCGAAAAGCAACAGGGGGATGGTCGGTTGCAAGCGTAAGGAAGAAGGTGCACCTCTGGCCGCGCTAGAGTCCAAGTGGATAAGTGATCCACGCTTGTTAGCAGAAATAAAAGAAGGGTACGCTAAAGATCCATTTACCAAAGAGCGCCTCAACAAACCATTGCATCTCTATTTTACGGAACGGGGGTTATTTTATAAGAGGACCCGTGACAAGGTTAAGTTAGTGATACCTCATGTAAGGAAGATTACCGACGTCATAATAGCTTCAGTTCATAACGAGACGACGTCAGGCCACTTAGGCATTTTTAAAACGATATCCAAAGCTTCGGAGTCTTATACGTGGGTGGGCCTAGCTGCTGATGTTACCAAGTTCGTTAACCGGTGCGATAAATGCCAGGTTAACAAAGTTCTACGGCAAAAGCCATTTGGCAATCTGCAGCCATTAGAGGTTCCACCGCAGCGCTGGCATACGGTGGCGCGCGATTACATCATGCCGCTTCCTCGCACAAAGAAAGGACACGATGCATTGCTCACGGTGACTGACAAACTCCTAAAAGAGTGAGGTTATTACCGTGCCAAACCACTATTTCGGCAGAAGAGACTGCTTGCCTGCTAGTCGAGCAAGTATTTAAGATACATGGATTTCCGGATCGGGACGTACGTTTCCAATCGGCAGTTTGGAAACATATTTTCAAGACCTTGGGCACGTCAGTAAAGTTCGCCAGTGCTTACCATCCCCAGTCGGATGGTCAGTCTGAGCGAACAAATCAAACCGTCACCCAGACTCTTAGAAACTTTTTTAACGTTGAGAAAGACGATTGGGACGTGTTTCTGACAGCCGCCGAGATATCAATCAACTCAGCGGTGTCGGAAACCACTAAGATGTCTCCTTTCTATTTGGACCTCGGCCGAGACATTCACATTCCGCCCTCGCTCAATAAATACGCGGGACGTGCACCACAGGGGAATGAGTTCCTTAAACACCTAGCTAAAACCCTAAAGGTAGCAAGGAGCAACATTAACAAAGCTAACCGCAGATATAAGCGCGATTTTGATAGGCGGCACACAAAATGGAATTTGAAAATAGGGGAAGAGGTGTTAGTGTGGGCCAAACGGCTGTCGCACTTTAAACATAAGAGGGGGCAAAAGCTATATAATAAGTATATAGATAACGTGCAGCCTACTCGGTGAAAACAACGCGTGGTGTTAGTATAAAGAATAGATACTACCATGCTGAAAAGTTGTGTTGTAGTGTTTTGTACGAACCAGAATTTAAAAAATGATAAAAAACGATCATTCCATGAATTTCCACGAAATAAAGAACGAAGGAATTTGTGGATTGCTGCCATAAATAGGAAGGATGTGGCGCCAAAAAAGAGATGGAGCCCATCGAAATATGCTGTTATTTGTGGAGATCACTTTATATCAAGTAATCGTATTGTTTCATGCTTAATAAATAAAAGAAAATTAATACACAAACCAAATTTAAAGTAACGGAAATTTGTTAATTAGTCTTAAAAAATGAAATAAATGCATGGTAATCCAAAATAATTACATATTTAAATGAATTTTTAAAATTAACTAAAATCAATTTTAGTTTACGCTATGAATTATTCATATAATGCAGATGTTAAATTACAATGGCTTAAGGTTAGAGTCTACTTGTAAAACAGCCAATTCTAATGAAAAAAAATGAAACTATTGGGCAAATTGGAAAACTTTCAGTTCATATTGTCAAACACAATGAGGATTGCTACATCTAATTTGGTAATCTTATACCTCTTCTCTGTGAAATAAGCATGTCATAAAAATGGTAAAATTTGGAAGAGTTTTAAATTACGGGGGAAGGGGTAATGCAAATTTGCGGGTTGAAATATTTGTAAATTGTTTAACATTTTGTTACAAGTGTCTCTACAAATTTTTGAAAATCTAACCTCATTAGATCAGATTTTAGGATTCAGGTAGACTCTAACCTTAAGTCACAAATTTTTCGTTACGGGATATTTAGACTTTTGCGTATTTAGTATTTTCTTAATTTTTAATTTTAAATATCACCTTTGATTGCCAGTATTTACAATTAAAAGTACAGTAGAACGTCGTTCATTCGAACGTTATATATCCGAAGCATCTAATATCCGGACCTTATTCAAAGAAATGAAAAGTGGCTATTATATCCGGAGTTCTTATATGCAAGTTCGATTGTATATCCGCCAGTTGATTCGGATAATTGACGTCCTACATATGTCTATTGATTCGGATAATTGACGTCCTACATAAGTCTAATTTTTGTGAATGCAATTAAATGAAATTTTAATTTTTACTACTGATTGTTATTTTAGGGAAACCGAATAAAGACCCAAACCACCCTGATTATGTGCCTAGCATTTTCCCCCATCAAAAAAACAGTTACAAGAAAGCAAGCAGAGCAATGGACAGATTTTCTAGACTACATGACAGAAGAGAAAAATCAAATACTGCTACATTTCGTAGCAATGAAGTTAATCAAGGAGCAGTGCGAGAGAATGAGTTAGAAGAATGCCCTACTACATCACCGCTGCCTGAAAATACAGTTAATCAAGGCGCAATGCAAGAGAATGAGTTAGAATTCCCTGCCATATCACCGTTGCCTGAAGACAATTCCGTACATGAAGGACATGAGATTCTGGAAGAAAATGAAATGAAAGTCAGACTTCAAATCAATTGCATATGCACGCGCCAATTTCACAAAGTGAGAGGGAGATGATATATTTAGAGATGAATACATTGCGAAGAGAAAGGGACAACCTTCATAACAACATATAACTTTATTTACAAATTTCACAGAAAAAATCAAACTAAGCAAGCAGAAATAGATCCCCTAGATGCTTTTTTTGCAACATTAGTAAAGTTAAGAATGAATCTAGGAAATGAGTTTATAGCTGATATGCTAGGAATTCACAGAACATAATTTGGAAGGATTTTTTGGTTATGGGTAAACCTGCTGGAAAGTAAACTTGGATTCATGATAAAGCCACCAGACTGAGAAAGTGTTGCAAAAATTTTGCCAGCTATTTTTAAAGCAAAATATCCAAGGTTGACATCTATAATAGATTGCTTTGAAATTTTTATTGAATGCCCCAAGAACTTAAAGGCTCAAGCTCAAACATATTCACTATATAAAAAGCACAACACAATTAAAGTTTTTATTTCTTGCAATGTACAGGGTTGTGCATAACCTTTTGCTAGGGGTCTGGAAAATAAACAAAACTAAGTGGAATGTTCTGCGGTTGATAATCAAAAAGTACGTTTATTTCTGCTTTTATCACATCAATATTTAGTGTGGCCACCACCTGCTTCTCGAACAGCACGCATCCGTTTCGGGTAGGAGCGGAGGAGTGTCTCAAACAGAGCAGTATCGTACTCCATGTCCTTCAGCACAGATGTCAGGTGTCCCATTAGAAGGTCTCGAGAATACCGATTTTCACCACGTTCTTGAATCATTAAAGATTCCACTGCGTCTTTTAACACGGCTCCAAAATGTTCAGCAACGTTTAGGTCAGGGGATGCACCGGGCCATTCGTTTGATGAGAAGAAATCGATAGCACTTTCTCTTAGGATTTGCTGTGTTGCATTAGCCTTAAAGCAAGGTGCCTTATCGTGCAAAAAACAAACTTCATGCGGGTCGATAGTGTTGTTTGGATCTCGAAGAAACGGAAAAACATCATTTGTTAGCAAATTCCGAAAATAATCACCATTCCATGACTCACCCTGCTCCTTGAATCTCCACATCGTTCGCTTGGCGGTGAAACACACGAAGATGCCAATGCAGTCAGGCTTCTTGGACAGCTCTTGATAGTGTTCATCGTCAGAAATATCTGTAATCGATAAGCTCCAGACCCTATCGTTTTGGTAATTCGGATGTCTCATAGTCCACACAAAGAACTCGTCGCTCGGGGCAAGGTGCATGAAGTCGTCTTCCACCCAATCCCGCAGGTAGTCGCAAAACCAGAGCCGGTCTTCGATGTTTAATGTGGTCTTCATCTGTTTTGGAATAACATGGAATGGCTTGATGTTTGCACGCTAACGATGTCTTTGAACCGTTGAACGAGAAATTGTTTTTCCACGCTTGGCTTTAATTTCTTGTGCAACGTTGACACAGCTGCGACGTCTTTTGCCACTGTTATTAGCAATGATGTTTTTGCTTTCCTGTGATAATTTCTCGGGCCTACCCTCAGCAAATTCGGCATGGCAGTTATCATAACCTTTCTTCCAATTGTCCGTCACCCATCTATCCGATCGGTTTAACTTGTTCGCAACCCATTTGCGATTAATAAAAGACGCACCTGCTTCCATTGCCTCTCGATATGCATTTGCACGAACTCTATCCATGAAACGCTGCTCTTCACTGTCATTTATTAAACCAGCCATATTTGTTTGATACCAATAGACGCACAATGAACTACTCTCTGCCGAAGCGTCATAAGAGTGTGCTACAACGCTGCAGTTTAAGTCGCAGCCCCCTAGCAAAAGGTTATGCACAACCCCGTAGTTGGGGCTATAACATTTGTTTCCGTTGCATGGGGTGGTAGGGTTAGTGATGTTGAATTAGTTAGGTCTACAAGATTCATTTCTGCAGAACATCACTTACCTGGTGATCAAATTCTAGCAGACAGAGGGTTAGGTTAAAAGACGATTTTGCACTTAATTGCTGTGCTGAATTGCTGTTGCCTACCTTCACTAAAGGTAAAAATAAATTGAGTGCCAAAGAGACAGAAGAATCTCGTCAGCTTTCCAATGTCCATATTCATATTGAATGAGTCATTGGGGTACTGAAGAATAGGTATATCATTTTAAAGGGACCCTTATCTATCCATTATATCAAAACACTTCATCAGGAAGTAAACGAATTAGAGCTAACTAGCATTGATAAAATTGTAAGAACTTGTTGTATTCTTGTGAACTTAGGTGATAGCATTATTTTTAATGAGTCCAAATAAAAATAATACATTCAACCCAAAATATAACATTTCGTTGAGAATTGATTTTTTTAATTGTATAAAAGCACAAAAAAAGAAGATAATGATGAGAGTGAAGATATTCTTCAAATGAGTGTAGGTCAAAAGCCCCAACATCCAGAAGCCCAGGAAAAGTCAGTGACTAACCATGCCACTGCAAAAGTCCCATCCATCCATCATTTATATAAAATCAGCGACGGTGGACGTTGTCACAACAAAGAAAAAATCTAACAATGGGTTATTTCCTGTTTATACAATCGGGTGAGTTCGCTTCTAGTATACCATATGGAGGAGCGTCCTAGATGTTCCAGTGCCTGGTCTGTTGGAGCTTTTGGGTGGATCCCCCTTCAAACATATCATAATTACAAAATAGAAAAGGGAAGGGAAACTCCGCTATTTGGACCACAGTAGCTCAGTTGGTTAGAAAGGCCTAGTCTCTGGTTCGTTTTCCTTCCCTTTTCTACTTTGTATTAGACTAGTTAGAGATAAAAGAAACTTGACAAAAAAGTACATATGAATATAATAATTAAAACTATATACAAAAATATTTACATTATTATTACTACTACAATAAAACAACCTTATGAAGTCTTCTTCCTTTAATTTTTTATTACAACTTTTCTTGCAAGAGTCACAAAACCAGTTACCCTTCAGAGCCGTCTTTCTATTAATACAAGCTAAGTGAAACCATTCAATCGCACAGTGTAGATTGTCACACCCCATCATATTTCCGAATGATTTTGGTCGTCTACATGTGCAGTACAAAGTTTCATCATCACTTGAATTGCTAATTTCAGTTTTGGAATATTGGATTTTTCTAGTCAATAACTCTGACAGAATATGTTGTTTAAAACATTTTTTTATCTTTTGTAACAATGTGGAAATAAAATCATGGTTTTGAAACACTGGTGTAATAATTATCCCAGATTTAACCCATATCTATATTCCAGAAAAACCCTTTCTCTATATTACACACACGCATTTGGAGCTGAACTTTGGTATAATATGAGTGTGTTTCCTTCAATTTCTTGTATAGCAATACGAAGTATCAGCAAAAACATCATTCACAGACCCGTTTGCAAACTTGAATGGGCATTTTAGTTCCACAATAAATCTTCCATGGCAATCACAGGATGCAATGCCATCAAGAGATGCCCCAATATATTGACAATCCTTCAGTACCCACAGACCAGTTTTATGCAATTCAAAGTTCTGATGTTGTGTTTTCATATAATTCTGAAATTCAGTCAGACCTTGGTCTTCATGGTCTCTGCCCCATTTAACAGCTGGTACCTCTAATGGCTTAATTTCAGACTTGCAAATGTGTGTAATTAGGTTCTCTGAAGGTGACTCAAGGTTTGCACTCAAAATCCTATGTGCAACAGATGCAGTTACTCTCCCAACTCTCATTTCATGCCAAGTTAAATTGTTAGATTGATTTACGGTTACCAATTTTAAATAATCAATACTATCTTGACACAATTCCTCATTCAATTTGCACAAAACATTATCCTTTTCTTTTTCAAAATCGACCTCTGACAATTAACTAAATTTTTCATTAAACAAGTTTCTGCAAAACTCTCACTGCTGGGCCAGGCATGACATCTCTTAAAATGTTTTTAAAGCTATCTCCAAGCTGTTTAAAATTACTGAGTCCAACAGGAATGTTCTCTCCAGATGACTGATTTTCTTTTAGTTGATTTAAGAAAGCATCAATTTCAGAGTCAGTAGGGTTGGACTTGGACTTCATGATTGCTGTTTTCTTTTTAGATTTAAATCTGGTTACAACATCAGGTTTTAAAAAACCAATTCTGCTAACGGGCGATGACTCAACCTCTTTACAGAAATCATTATTCCATTCGCATGGCATTTCAATACATGAACGTGGTTGAGCATAACCAAGACGAACTGCTGCTTCAATCTTGAAAAGAAGACCGCTGATGTGCGAGCATGATTCACCCAGACTGAAAGATTAGAGCAAAGAAATTAAGAGATTGTTCGGTTTATCCGGCAAAAGTGTTAAATATTACATATTAGCTTAAAATTAAAAAAAAAAAATGAATACCGACCCTGCCATACAATTGCAATGGGCACAAACTACTGAAGTAGATTTCCTACAAATCACTACCCACGGACTGTGGGGTGATTCATTTATCCGTTGAGACTGAGTAACTTCAGATTTCCGCAGTACAAGGTCCTGAGTTACATTAAAGTGTAAAATTTTTCGTACCCATCCTAATAAATAAAATAGTTACTATTAATTGCTTTGCAAGAATATATAATTGTGTTTTTAATTAAATTAAGGTTCTAGAAATGAAAATATTATACATTCTAGAAATTTTTAGCAATCATAAAAGGAACATTTAATTAAACGTAAAACACACAAATTCATAATTGTTAGAAATCTATTTACAACATAAAAAACTATTTTAATACAACTAACCTGATTGAAATTGATTGTAGCCAAACTTTTGTAATTTTTCATTGCTTCCTTCGTGTGTACGCCAGGGGTATCAATCAAATAATGATATATGTCATGATATTGAATTTGAGGCCAGTCACATGGATCGTCAAGAAATATACCAGCTGGATATTTATAAGGACATTGTTTCAGCCCACAGATATTTAATTTCAACTGATATCTTTCCTTGGCAGAGATATTCAAATTATCATAATAGTTGAAAGCCATTCTGTATGCTAGGAATCAAGTTGACGTATCTGAAACTAATTGAAACGACGCGCTTGTTTTCACCGAGTTGTAGCCCCGCATATAGCGGTGACGTAATGTCCACGTAATACGCACGTTATCTATAATATTCGAAATTTTACTAAGCTTGTGTATCTGGTATGGAGAAACTTAGCAACATCTAAAATTACGAATTTATTAAAAAATTCCAGGGCACAATTGAACCATTTAATGATTAAATTATATTAAAATGATTCCTTTTATTTATGTTTTAAATTTTTTTTTTCGTAAATTACATTTTATTCATAAGTTATTTCACAAAAATTAAAATCATTGCTATAGGGATCGTTTCTTGATGACGTCATTTGAGATTGTTCCCTTCTCAGAATATAAGGAAGTTAGATAAGGCCACATCGTTGCTTTATCAAAGAAAGAGATTAAAATCCTATTATGTGATTTTCTAGCTGTTTTCTAGCAGGTGTGACCCATTTAACAACAAATTACGTATATCTTCGAAAAAAAAAGTGAAAATATTCCACATTCAGTTATATAAAAAATCGTTTAAAAAAACAAATAGAGATATTAAAAAATTTTTTTTTGCTTTATTTAGAAAAGATTTCTCCCTAAATTTTGGCTATTTTCAAATTTGAAATTATTACATTTGTAATTTTTAAAAAAAGGATTAAAACCAAGTTATTCAAATAGAAAATATTATTATACAATTTAATGTATTGTTTAAAAAAAAACCCATTACTTTTAATCGATCAAAAAAATTACTAATCAAAAGCAATTATATTCAAGATAACAAATTTAAAATTTTAAAGCAGTATATCAGTTATTGAATTTTTTAAAAAATATTTTCTATCCCCCTGTAAGAAAAATCATTTTCTCAAGAAAATAGCTGGAAGGTGTAAAAGGTTAAATTAGGTGAAAAGTGAACTAAATTGTCGACTATTAATACTTTTCAACAATCACTGCATTCTATCTTGGACTAATAAGTAGTGGACGCTGCACTCTGTTTTAGCCACTAATTAATGATAAACACAGATATGCCAAGCCATTGTTAAAAATGTTGCACCTACTCCTAGCGATGCATGCAGTAAACTCAAATGCAGCAAAATGCCTACAGTACATTCCTCTTACCTCGCAGTTCCAAGGGAGCTTAATTTTTATCTGTGTTAACCGAAATTTGACTTAAGCGATCAATAGCATATACAGTCATATCAATAATTTAAAATAATGAAATTGTGAAAGTGAAATTATCTAATTGGAAATTTAATAAATGAAATGCTAAATACTGCATTTACATTATTGCCATTCTTTTTATTATCAAAAAAATTGTATACATGTACAATGTTTACATTTGTTTAAAATAATCAGAAATGGATTTCTGCTTTGAATTTTTCACAATGTTCGATGAACATAAGTTTTAACTCTAAAAAAACTATTAAAGATATCTTGGGGAACGTCACTCTGGGACATTAAATAATTGCCCAATTCTTTTAATAAAGATTTCGCATCACTACCTGAAATGGTCTTCTCCTCGTTGTTACCTTCATCTTCTTCATGTTCCTCTTCCTCAACACTGTTTAAACTGCTAACAATGTCATCTTCAGTTGGGACTTCCGATGTTATCGCCGATTCGTCAACATCAACGAAAGCATTAAAATGTACATTGGAGAGGTTCTCCAACTTGCTCTGCTTTTCAGAATCTCCCACTCCTCAAAGCCTTGAAAATCATACTCCTCATTACTGACATCACCGTTCACATTTTCATATTCACAAACCATAAATCCTTCTTTGCGGAAGCAGTTTCCAATGGTGGTTTCTGGCATCATACGCCAAACACACGATACAGTCATTATCGCATCCCAGATGTTCCATTTCTTGAATTCTTTATTTGCCTCAAGATGATTGATAATATCCCGCACAAAGTTTTTTCGAAAAGAAGCCTTCAATGAGCGAATGGTGCCCTGATCCAGGAGTTGACAATGGGAGGTGGCATTCGCTGGTAAATATTTAACTGTGAGATTGCTCAACTGTGGAGGCACTGAATGTGATGAGCAGTTGTCTATAAACAGAAGCACATGTCTCTTCTCCAGTTGGAATTTCTTGTTCCATGCCTGAAGACACTGGTGAAAAATGTTTGTTGTCATCCATGCACGCTTATTATGATAATAATGATATGATAACAATTTTCCCTTAAAACAACGTGGCTTCCCAAACTTCCCGATAATGACAGGTGTCAATTTATCAGTGCCGTCCATATTAGTGCATAGAAGAAGCGTTATCCTATCCTTACTAAACTTTCCTCCATGATACTGCTCGCCTTTGAAATCTAAAGTTTTGTCGGGAAGCAAGTTATAAAATAGCGCTGTTTCATCTGCATTGTAGATATCCGAAGGTTTGTATCCATTGATCAGCCTTGGCAGCAAATCATTACACCATTCGTTTACTGACTGAGGATCAACAGATTTCGATTCACCGCAAACTTTATGATAAGAGATGCCATGCCTTTGCTTGAATCGGCTCAGCCATCCACTGGAGCATTCAAAATCCTGTATGTGTTTTTTTTTAGCCAGTTAGTTTGCTTTTTCCTTAAGAATATCGCCAGTAAGTGGAACATTTTGTGACATATTATAATATATCACGACATGTTTGGAATAATTTATCCAAACATGTGTTGTTTATCTAATTATTAAAACAGGCGGCATGGAAGATTTACTTCACGTATTTATTTAGCAATTAAAAGTATGTTATTCATTTTTGTAAAGGATATTACTGTCAATGATATTTATTCTGTAAAATTTATCGTAGAGGAATTTTTCTTTAGACAGTCGGTGTTTTAGGCCTCGTTCTTAGCCCTTTGTCTTTGTTAGTTTTGGCGGGAAAAACTTTGTGAATAAGAAGAAGGGGGGAGGTGATTAGTCATAAGGATTAGGGAAACGGGCGTGGGAGCGAGCGCACGAAACACCGATTGGCTAAGTTTTTATTATTTTATTTTTTCTGCGGGACTTTTGCGAAAGAAAGATTTGTGTGGAAAGAAAAATAAGAATCAATCGAGACATAGCTCTGGTGAGGACAAGATGTGCAGAAGTGCAAGATGCATCGAGTGACCATGTGACTGCGTAACACGAGGTAGCGTAGTAGCGTTCGGCTCCGTGTCGGGCAGCTGAGCCCAGGCTCGCCTCGGTGTGGAGACCTGACAGGTACGATGTCATTCAGAAAGCATACGACGGCTACGTGTAAAAGACCACAGCGACCACGAGGCAATGGAGCCTGTGAGACATCAAGTGATGGCGGAGATGGCATCTGCGGTTTCTGAGGCGATAAGTAGGCAACCACCTGCTGTTGGATGGCCTAGCTAGGTGTTGAACGGAACTCTGGTATGATTACCATTATGTGAAGGTAAAATTCAGAACTACAGTGTATTTGTAGGACAAAATAACTTTTAATTTCAACGAAGTGAAGTAGTGTTATGCATAACAGGGCAATGATCTAAGGGGGTAGGGATTTTAATTTGTTTCTTACGTTATTCTGTAATTTCTTAAGATGTAACAAACGAATGTATTTTGTTGTACTAGTTACGGATTTATTATGCCATTCAAAGTTTCTTTTCTTTACTTAGTATTAGCTTATGTATGCAGTATTTCATCTAATTAATTTACGTTATTGATAAATAAAACTGTTCTTTAGAGTTTTAGACAATCTTCCATGCTTCCAGTTAATCAATTCTTCATAACGGGTTTTAGCTGAGTTGTTTCGGGATTTAATTCTATTTAAGATGGGGAGTTAGCTTATTAATTTATAAATTAAGGGTTTTGTTTTGTTAATTTTGCGGCCACAAGGTAGGTTATCTTTATTAAGTTATAATTAAATAATATGCCACTATACGATCAGTTAAGGTTTAGCGTTGGTTTTGAGAATAAGTAATGACATGCATAGCGTGGTGTGCAACATGGCAGTGCTGTAGCCTTTGGATACGGAAAATGACACCACCCAATTAAGGGGCTAATTAGGGGCCAAGGAAACACGCATTCCCTGCATTGTCACAATTTTTTTGTCTTATTTCCGTGAACCAGGAAAATAAGGCAGTGTCCAGATTATCGTGAATAGCGGTTCGTTGACGCTTCCTTTTTAGCGATGAATTAGATTCCGCCTGCAACATTATCTTCTCCTGGCTTTTCAAAATGGAAGACAGCGTCGTTGGTGGGATATTGAATTGCTTCGCCAAATCCTTTTTCTTCATGGTGGGGTGTTCAGCGGCTTCTAATATTTTTATTTTGATATCCAACATCAACGCATTCAGCTTTCTCTTTCTAGATGTAGGTGCACGTGTGGTGGCCATGTTTCTATTTTCGCTCCTATTCTAAACCACGCTTTGCTTTTAACTGCTTCGGCTTTGTGTGCAACAAGTGGTTTCTGATTGGCCTTCCTCATGCACACGTCATAACTAGACCGCAGCAAATCTTATATGAAGCATCAGTGGAAGAAAATCAAATGTTTACTACTTTTAAAAAAGTCAACATGCTTAATATGGTACAATTTTTTTGAACTCCTGGACTTAATTTTTAAAAAAAAAATACGAGGAAACCGGAAAATTGCTACGACTAAACAGTAAAAAATCACATGAAGGGACTGGGGCCAGACGAATAGTGCGAGAAAACAGAAAATACGATTTAAGCGAATACGAGATAAGCGGAGTGTACTGTATTCATTTGGTATGTCTGTGGTTTACCGCATACACCGCTAGGTTTTGGTCACTTTTTAACAGTGGCTTGGCACATCTGTGCTTGTCCTTAATCTGTGATTTTAACGGTCTCCCTACATGGTTCCAGATGATATCAAGACACGTGGCGCTATCTACATTGGTGTGGACACCTTCAGAAAAGAACTACTGAAAGCAATGCTAATTTCTCAGTATAAATGATTTTTTATTGCTTTTTTAAAATTAAAAAAACGGAGTTTTAAAAATAACATGCATGAGAAACTATGTCCAGCTTCCAATTGCATTATTAATCAATTCATTATTTAACCAATTTATTTATTTTGAGACGATTTAGAATAGAATAATTCGTCTGTGACAGGATAATTGACGTTGTACAGCATGTTACATGTTATGAAATACGTTATTTTGTCACTGCATGTTGGGTCAATTTTGCTGTAATCAAAGTATTAAATAACTGGCCTCGGAATAGCAAAATCGTACCGTTTTTTATTAATTCACCTACGCGTTTCGAATTTACACTTCTTCTTCGGCATGGTGCAGGGAACAACTACAAACCAAGTCAGCTTTCACTGTCGAATATATGGAGATTGCCTACCACTCAGGATAAAGTAATTTCTCGCTGATTGGTGGGCTACAGAATAGGCTTGACAGATGGTCTGATTCTTTATTCACACATTAATAATCAAATGAAAAAATTTTATAAACAGTCAGGTCTAATGATATTCTTATAAGCGGAGCACTCTTATAGGTAATTAGGTGTTGCCAGGGTTTGTTCGAATGGGTCCTTGAGTACGCTGTCTTCTACCTGGTCGATTAATAATGTAATTTACTGCGTTCAGGATGGGATCTTTTTTGAAGCTGGTCTGGTTGTTGACGATCTTCTTAGTCAGTTTTCATGTGCTTCTTTATCTCCAAGGCTTCAAATGTCAAAATTTTCCTGTGATCTCTTTCGTATTTTAAAACGGACATAATGTCCTGCATGGGCCCGAAGCGGTGCTTCTTCTTGATGAGGTGGTCCGCGAAGGCTGACTTTCCATCAACGTTTACCCATGCCCTTCGGTGTTCATTGAAGCGTTCCTTGAAGGATCTCTTCATTGACCCGATATAGAAAAACCCACACGTGGGTCATGTGAGTTTGTAGACATCGCCTGCAGAAAAGATATTATCCTGGTTTACCTGTATTCTTGCTGGGTTTAATGTGTATCTGCTCTTGTTATTGGTCCTAAATGCCACCTTTACACCTTTGATTCGGAAAATGTTGGAGATCCTGGAAATCTCAGAGCCAGTATATGTGAAGGTGACAAACTTCTGGTCAGATTTAAGGTCTGGTTGCCGGCCTGTGTTGTGTTTCTTCCGGTTATAAATAGAGTGGAGTTCCTCCTAGCAATCTCATATGCAAGGCAGAATTCTTCCTTCTGATCCTTGTTCTTTATGGGGTAGGACACCGCCCTTTGCAAATAATACATCAACGCAACTAATTTATGTTGTGGGGGGTGGTTCGATTCAAAGCTGATGATATTGTCCGTGGTGGTGAGTTTAAGGTATACGTTGAATTCTAGTCTTATTCATGTTTCTATGGATTGACATGTCCAGGAAGAGAACAAAAAAAAAAAAAAATATCTGAGAAATAGCAAATGATAGAAGTATTTAATGAAAACCTATGAGTTTCAAATACACTTCATCATCAGGGTAGGATACAACTACAGTCTAGTTGGCATCCGATCCGGAATATATGGGAACACTCCACCAATTAGAGAACAAAACTGCTAATTGGTGGATTAGAAAGAGCAAGAGACATCAAAACCGGTGGCCAGGTAGCCAATAAATAATTACAGTAATAATCCAGTATCATAAATTCAATTAGAGAAGGGTAAAGAAACTAATTTACAATCATCAAGTATAGAAATTGAATAAGAA